>OV651815.1:18203281-18485781 GCA_927349885.1 Psylliodes chrysocephalus | reverse complement strand
GATATTTAAAATTGGTGCCACACATTAAACCAGACCCGAAAGAGATTTTTGATATTTTCAAGAATGTTTGATGGACGCTTTCACGATTTCTTCGGATTTTGGTTATTGTACTTCGAATTACCACTCCCGTTTCCATTTAAGGATCCTACAATGTCATAGTATGTGAATAGTAGTTTCGCTCTCTTCACTTTTTTCTTCTAGTGAATCGTCAGATATACCTAAGAAATTTATGTTTCTTCTAAGAGTCCTCTTACGTTCTTGACTTTCGTCCTGCTAAGTTTTGCCAGTTAAGTTTTTCTTTTTTTGGACGGACCCGCTATCAATAGTCAAGAAATGATTGGGTATTATCTATTTACATGGTTGCCGTTAGCACCCCTGTAACATGTTGATATTAAATACCACATGTGGATTCTAGCCAGTTGGAGTTTTTTCAACGCCTTTCCTGGGTAGGAGATCTTCTTTCTCATCCCAACACTACTTCATGACCCGGTATCCATTCAAGAGTGACAATATTATGTTCTGTCTGGACCTGGAGGGATTGTTGGTAGTCTAATATTACTTTGGACTGTACTTCTACTTCTACTGTTTGCAGTGTATATCATAATAAAAACTCTAATATCTAAGAAGACTGGAACATATGAATCTATTGTTGTTAATTCTGCCTTAAAGACAGTTGCTAGTAAACTCAGGTTTAAACTAATGATCTTCTTTGACGTCATATGGTAAATCGCAGCTCCTATGGTATTTTGAATCTTTAAATCGTATGTATACCAGATTGATTATTTTGTGTTTTCTCATTTTCTAGGCTTTTGGTGCTTTCTGGTATGTTATTATTGAAAGGTTTCATAAAGTTACTTTCCGATGGAATTATTCATTTGTAAACAACCTCCATACTGCGGCATATTTTTTTTTTAATTCGAAATTCCATATCGCTTTGAATCAGTGCAAATCCAGTGGTATCAAACTCATTTTAACAGGCTATTTTGAATACTTGCCCCCATACATTTCAAGATTCCAAGTATTTACACAAGAACGACGCCTTTAATCTGTTTTTCACCCTTGAAAAATTATGTTTAAACAAAGTACAACATTTTTTTTTTAATCTAACCTCATGGGACGAAGGTGATGCGATGGAGGATTTTACTTAATTAACTGTTAGTTATTGAAATCAATGGAAATATTAAATATAAATATTGAAGTGTAGGATAGATATCATAACAACCTCAGTGGTATTGAAATTAAATTATTGTTGTATTTATCAATATCACGGTCACTTTCGTTGTAATTTGATATCATTGTTTTTTAATCGATTTATATATCTTTTTAACGTCATAAATAGTCAAGCGTGAACAGATTATTAAATAACACTAAAGTAATAATAGACAGTTTTAGATATGGTTCGGTATAGTATCTACTTTGCAACCAAAATAACAATACAAATGGTTTCAAAACCATATAAGAAACTGAAATACAAGTAATGTTTCTAGAACTAGTACTCTGAAAGTTTGGGTAAATAACACATCATCTTTCAGGAGGAAATTCACGCCATTAGGAACTGTACTTCAAAATCGAGACAAGAGATTATCATTATGTCCAATAGCCGAGCAGTAACTGTCTAGTCAAGAAAAGGCTAGGGGGATCTTTGCAGGGCATTTCCGATTCAAAGAACGCTTTAGTAAACTTAATCTAGTAGAAAATAGTGAGCGCAGATTTTGTTAGGACGAGGATGAAACCTTAATACACTTTCTGACTGAATATATGGTACTATAGAAACGTACTAAATACTTGGGAGCATACTAAATAGAAAAGGGCGATTTTCCCAGATTTGACCTACTCCAAATCCCCAATTTCTTTAGGAAGATAGGATTGGACACAGGCGGGAAAAGAATAGATATTATAGGTAGCAGTGTATCTGCCAACCAATACTCAGAAAATAATTAACCTCATATTAAGGTTCGCTTATGATTGGCTGCAAAATTATTAATATACAACTATGATAATAAATATAAATTTTAGCGACTGGATAATTAACGTTTTAATCAACACAATGATCATATGCCCATCATACATTATTATTAATTTAAAGTTAACATTTATGCATACTATCAAATTTACCAATAATACAATAAATTTGACATTAAAACAACGCAACGAGAGTATGGCATCAAACCTTAAATTAAAGAGACCGAAGATGTAACATTGCACATTGCGCATGTTGTCTATTTTAACTTACCAATTGAAAATCATAATTTGCACGACGCCACTCGAATTGCTCCGATATTTCCATTCAACGCTCACCTCCGCCTGCGTTCAATCGCCATTGACAGCTGTTTTTTGATTTATTTGTTGATGTTTTAGCAATTTAATGTGTTCTAGTTATTAAATTTTAAGTTCAAAATGCCACGATGTATCTTGAAAAATTGTATGTACTTATAAAACAAGTACCAATGTTATGAAAGATAAAAAATATATTTGTTTTCAGCGGTAAATATTTATTAACGTTTTGACATAAAGCTCCATGATCCTTTGGGCTGAATACTTCAGATCCGCATTAAGGGGTTTTAATAAATATTAAGCATCAAATACATATTTCAGTAAACAGATTTCATATTACATAAATTTACAGAAGGGTAAAATTTTTAACATTTAATTTAAATAAGAAGTAAATAAGCATTGTTTTTAACGAAATTTTGTTTTTAAAAAGTAATTTTATAAAATATTTACTAAAGGTGGTTTTTAGCCCTCTTAGGTAGATAAATAAAAAGTAAAGAAGCATATTTGCTAGCTAAATTTTATTTTTAGAAGGTATTTTTATAAGAATATTAGATGAAATACAGGATGACCTAATTAAAATTTCAAGGTTCATCTGATTTGCGGACAAATCGGAAGCGATATTTGAATCTTAAGTCTTAAAACAAAGTAAAACGCACAATATTATCTAGTATAAGCAATAAAATACTAAAGTTACGGGAGTTTGCCACATTGTTAATAAAGTGTTATATTATAATCCACTAAACAACTCGAACAAAATTTTCGATTATTAAAAAAATCCAAATTCTAGCAATATTTATTATTTATTATACTATCGAATGCGGTTTCAAAGATAACGGGATCAAAAAAATCTCTAATAGCGGTTACAAAAATAAACGATTTATCGATTATTCTGATATTTTTTTTATGAAAATCGATTTATCTGTTATTTTCAATAAATTGTTTTCGCTTTTTTAAGATAATGTAATAATCTATTTAAAAAAAAATACAAAAAGAAAGTAGATTTATTCAAAATAATCGATTTTTTTTGAAAAATCTATTTATTGTTTAATCGGTTTTTTAATTAATCGATTATTTTCGATTGATCGATTATTTTCGATTTTTCAAAGGTATTATATGAATATAATCGATTGATCGAATATAATCGGTTATTTTATAAACCGATATTTCGGTTATTTTTTTAGAATTATCGATTTATCGGTTAATCAGCTTTTTAATAATCGATTATTTTCAATTTTTCAAAGATAATCGAATATTTAATTTTAAAGGAAATATGAAAAAAGGATTATTAGAAAATAATGGATAATTCGGTTAATTTTTTGGAAAATTGATTTATCGTAGAATCTTAATTAATTGGTTATTTTTGATTAATGGATTATTTTCGATTAAGTGATTATTTTGGCATAATCGAATATTTTCGGTATTTCAAAGATAGTCGAATTATCGATTTTAAAGGAAATACTATAAAAATAGATTATTTGATAATAATCGATTATTTAAAATAATCGTTAATTCGTTTTTTTTTTAAATCGATTTATCAGTTAATTGACTTTTTAATTAATCGATTATTTTCAATTTTTCAAAGATTATCGAAAAAATTTGTTTCAATGGACAAAAAAAATATATTATTTGAAAATAATCGATTATTTAAAATAAACGATAATACTTTTATTATTTTTTGTAAACACTGATTTTTCGGTTGATTGGCTTTTTAATTAATCGATTATTTTTGACTTTTCAAAGATAATCATGTAGTCGATTTTAAAGGAAATACGACAAAAAAATAGATTGTTTAAAAACAATCGATTATTTTCAATGATCGATAATTTATTTCGATAATCACCCACCCCTAGCGACCATATGACTTTTAATAGGTTTTAATTTTAAATTGTTATCTGGTTTCAGACATATGCATTTCTAGAGTTTTATGTGACTCATCCTCTATATTAATTAATATTCCTAAAGAAAGAAGCTTTAATATACCTTTTTCTGAGGTTACAATACAAACAGCATTTTCTGATTTTGATTTATTTTTAATATTATGTAATGGCCGTAGAAAAAATATAATGTTCACCTCACAAGGTTTGATTTGCAGTATTCGCCTGCGCACATGCTTTTTTTATAATACTCGTAGATAATGAGTACCATTTCTTGCTCTATTAACAATGTTCTATTTCAACATTTTACTGTAGTCTCTTGCAGAAAAGACTGTAGTTAATAAACGCTAACGAAATATTCTATAAAAGGTCTTTCCTTTACATAAAATGTCGTGGCATCTGTTTGATATTAAAAAATCACGTTAATTTTATTTCATAAACCAAATTTCCATTAAACATCTTTTAAATATATCTAATAGTTATTTATCATGCTAATAAACAAAGGCCGTCCCTGTCACAGAGTTCGGGTCTCCGACCAGTTCCCCCACTCCGTTAACCTTTCTTTAGAAATTGTCAACATTTGCGCAGGTTAAACACCGGTATGTGTTATATCTATGGTCTCTTTTATCTAAGCATTAAACTTATATCGTATTATTGTATCTACTAAGGTTAAGAAGATATATTTAATCAAAAAACACTTACTTCATTGTCACTTTAGCTTCTATTCTTTTAAATAAAAATATTATTATTGTTAAAAGTAAATGTTAAAATTATATATTTTTCTTATTATAAATGAAGTTTTACTAATTTCTATTTTGGTTTAAAAATTAACAAATTTTATCTAGCCAACAATTTGTATCATTTCATGTGTCACCTTTGGTTCAGCTAAATTCTAAATTTGCTCGACAATATTGGCAAATCCACTGCAAGTATAATTAAAATATATTTTTTCAAGAAAATTCTAGAAGATGACACGTACACGAGAAACGCAAATAATATAATCAAATCTTCCTTGTCGCTCACCTGGCATTTGTATTTTGAAATCATCTCCGTTACATGTCAGGCCATGGGCGTTCATATAAAATGTTCTTTGTGTCTCCGAATCATTTCAACTGTCTAATAAAGATTTCAGGTCTAAAAATAAACTATAACACATCGAAATTTTCATTCTTATTTACGTCGAAACAATTAATAATGGTGATTATTTTAATAATAAAACATTGATTTGTCCTTTTAGTTAGGCATTTAGAAGAAAATTGGGATTGAAAAACCATATTTGATGAAACTTCCGCCCAAATTCACCCTATAGAATAATTACAATGATGCCATTTTTTTTTAAATAATTTAAATTTTCTTTTCGTAATTCCGCCAAACGCTCTCTTTTATGGCATTTGAACCATATGATTTTGATGATGGATAAACATCATAAAAAATTCCCATAAGCTTACCTTAAAAAATGCCGTAAGTGGGAAGGGACGACTATTTTTATTATTTGTCGTACCGGTCCGGGGCGACTTAAAGATGATTGATGGTGCCATTTGACTTACAGATGAGGAAAACCCCACCCACCTTCATCATGAAAAGTATAAATATAAAAAAACCACTGTTATTGGTGATACAGCATATTTATGTATTTTCTAAAAAAAAAAAAAAATAGAATGTGTTGATGTATCTGGCGGGCCACTATCCCTATTACACTGTATAAACAAGTGACTAATTAATATTTATAGTTAATGAAAAAGTTATCATATCATTTCCCCCTCAAAAAAAAGAACAATTCACAATGAATGTAAACAAAGTTACGCCTCTGTAATCATGATTAGTCTCGTTTTGGTGCTTTTATAGTTCATGAGATGTCATGAATTATGGAAATGGTAGATTTCCATGGATATACACGCTATTGTACACCACGGAACATTTAATAAGGTTTACGAACCCCGTGGCGCTAAAATTATTCCCGCAATCTTGCATTTGTCGCGTGTTATCAGTGGCGTGGATCTGCATTACCAGAAGATGTTGAGGTTACTTTATTAAAACTATTGGAAACAGTTTGTTTTCGACAAAACCGCTTGCGGGTATTTTACTACTGTTAAAAAGTTCTAAAAGTTCTACTGTTAATTTTAATTTGATATCTTGAAATAAGTGAGTAATATCAAAAAAAGAAAATATCCTTCCTGGTTAACACGTACTATAAAAATTTAAAAAGCCAAATATTGACATAAATAAATGTCCCAACAATTTAACCCTTTCGACCCCTTGGGCTATGCTATATATGTCCCGACGAGAATTTAAAATTTCTATTTGGTATAAATATGACTCAATTTTAATATGTTATTTGATTAATGGTATTCTTCAAGCATATTCTTGAAAATAGAGAAGTTATGGCAACGTAGCTTGTTGTTTACCGGTCATATGTTTACTTGTGCCAGACGTGTTTGACGCTTTTTGCGTTGTTTGTGTTATTTCCAGTTCTTTCATAAAAATTTTAGCAGGTAATTAAATTTAAACATAAATTTATTATAAACGTAATATCTATTCGTAAAATTTATTTCAAAAATCAAGTACAAAACATGCCATTTTCTACTGGGACAAAAATATCCCAGTGGTATTTACAAGTGGGACGTATAAAACCCAGTGTTTTTTTTGTTACAGTATGTCGAAGAGAGCATTATCAGAAAAAGAATTAAATCATTGAGCAAATATTTCTGAAGATGAAGATATAGATGATGATAGAGATAAAGATTATGAAATCGAAACAGAATCTTCTAAATCATGTGAGGATGGGAAAATAAGTGAAGATGACGGAGAATCTTTAGATAGTGAAAGATAATCTTCAGATAGTGAAAGAGAATGTAGAAACGATGATCGCACAGAAAATGAAGACCAAAATCAATAAATACAGGAAAACAATAAAAATCAAGATAAAGCCATTGTGTGGTCATGCCTTACCTGATGACTTTCTACCAAGATTTAGCATTCCTGAAAAAAATACGTGTGAGTTAGACAAAGGATTTACAAGAACTTTGCCATGATTTGAGGTGTTCAAAAAATTGTTTCCTCCAAGTTTATTAATCTTTATTTCTGAATGTACAAACCAAAGGCTGACAGTATTAGAAAAACAGAAAAATAAAAGCATTACTAAAACCGATGTAGGTTAATTGCAATTGTTTTAGGATCTTCCCTAGTAACGAGTTATGACAGATAGCCAGATCTTAGACATTATTGGTCTGAAGGAAATACACTAATAAAAAATAATATTTCTAGAAATAGATTTACATTGTTCCAAAGAAAAATCAAAAGTGCACGTTCGAAAAAGATCCACTGGTAGACCATCAAAAAAATCAAGACATATATTAAATTTTGGGGAGCATCTACCAGTTGAAGGTAAAACTCGCCGACGTTGTGCACGGTGTTCTCAATAAAAAATAGAAAAAAGAACAACGACTCTATGCAGGATGTGCCAATTGTCCCTGTGCAAAAATTGTTTTACATACCTGAAAATAAACATTTCAAAATTTGTTTCTAGTTTTTTATATACCGGTGGGATTTATATGTCCTATTCAATATTACCAATGGAATATATATGTCCCACTTGTCAATGTCAAAAATCAAAATTTTTGAAACTGTACGTATTCTGGACAATATATTTTTAAAACATATTAACCATTTTTGTTGTTTTAAATCTTGTAATATTGAAAATAAAAAAGTGGGACTGAAAGGGCTAATATTTTTAAATGAATTTAGAGAGCTTAGAACCATAATCGCAGTTTATAGCTTAAAATAATCAGTTCGCTCACTCTACGTCGGCACTTTTGATCTCAATGTTCCAGTTTATACATTGCGCAACTCGGATTTGTATCCCTGGCGCATACGGAATCAAATCATAATAGCCCAAGAGCCAGCCCACTGTAAATTTTTACTGCCATCTGATAATGAAATAAAATATACCTCAAAAGCTTCTAAAAACATTGTACTTTACCGAATGGCACCTGTGACAATCCCAATCCTGAGCAAAGTGTTTAAAAAAAAAATGTATATTAAAAAAATCACATAAGGCATGACAGCGCTAATTTTGTTTGCTCTTAAAGTTTTCCAGATAATAACATATTCAAATATATCTTGATATATATCGTTAACGGGAAACATTTTCTTCCTCTTAGCATCGCAAAAAACATCTACACACGATTAGTAGGTAAAAATCATTAAAAAAATGAATCAATTTTTGCTGATTTAAGAATTTATTTGTATGCCTATTGTTGTGATTCATTTTTACAGGTTGTCATAGAAACGACAAAAAACTACTATGATTTTAGTTTAAAAGAATTGTCTAACAAGAGTTTATAATTATTATTGACTATCTCTGCCAAAGTTAGGTAAAATTATTAATAATTCAGGTTTAAAAGCTACGTTCACAATGAATTAGGATTGTAATTTTCAGAGAAAACACAATTATCGCTGTCATGTCTTATGTAATTTTTTGAATATAAAATAATTTTTTTTAACTACTTTGCTCTGGATTACAGATTGGCACAGGAGCAATTTGGTAAAGTACAATGTTGTTACATGTCTTTTGAGCATATTTCATTTTGTTATCAGATGGCGGTCGTAATTTGCAGTGGGCTCTCTTACTATTACCAATTAAGCATTCCAACGACCTGTCAAACAATAGGTGTCAGTGAGAAGGTCTGGTATATCTAAGGGGGTAGAGACATAGTCTTGCATCTTGAACGTTTTTTTTATTCGAAGTAATAGTCACAAATCCTGCCAATTTATGAAAAATTGTATCTTATTTTTATTGTGTTTGACATAAAATATTCAAATGTTATCCATTATTCATGATTTTACGTATTGTAAACAGAAAACATTGTATGTCGCAACCCTTGGATATATAAAATCTTCCCACTAACAGTTCATTTGTTTGGAATGCCTAATACAATATATGACAACCGTCTATATTCAAACAGCATCCTGAATTTGTATCCCTGGAGTGGATGTTATTTTGGAACATCCAATTGGTCCGAGTGAGCGAACTGATTCTTTTAAGCTATAAACTGTGCCATAATTGAACATGAAATTGTTACTTTATACAAAGCATATTTATATTTAAACAATGAATAGTGACAAAGAAAATCCGAATAAATTTTGTGCATTTGTTAATACCAAAAACGGCAAGCTTAACGTTAGTCATAATATAAGGGTAATATTCTTAAAACACAAGATGATATTGTTCATGCATTTGCAGATTATTTCAGTAATTTTTTCACAATATCATTTAATATAGTTTCTTCTGACGTTTCACATTTGCAGTGATTGGCATTCGATTATTTGATAAAAAAGAAGTTCTTGGGTACTCTTAGAACTATTAAATTGAAAACGACTGTAAGTCCCGATCATATACCAGTGCTCTCGCACCTTGACAACATTAATTAACATTTGTTTAAACTCTAAAACAATACCTTTTTATTGCAAGATTTCTAAGATCGGACCAATCTACAAAAAAGACAAGTCGTGTTGATATCTGTAACTTTCGACCTCTCGCTATCATCTCCAATTCTAGCAAAGTCTATAAATTACCTCTACAAAAACACCCGTACTAATCAAGTTGAAAACAATTGTTCCACAAATAAACTTGGTTTTATGAACCATATTACTCAGCACACAGCTCAGAACTTAGACATCTATTTTCAAACTGATGTAATATACCCAGATTTCATGGTATTTTATTAAACTAAAGAAAATTGGATTTTTATCAAGCCTCACGCGTCTGTTCCATTTTTATCTATCGGATAAAAAATAATTTGTTGAATATCATGTTCACAGGTCGTTCGAATATTTTGGAACCTCTGGAATACCCCAAGGCTGAAATCTTGGTCCTCTTTACTTTAATATCTTTTAGTATATCAATGTCCGTCTTGTAATATACAGGTTGTTAGTAAATAAGTGCGACAAACTTAAGGGGGTGATTCAGCATGAAAAAATAATGACAGTTTGCTATATAAACGTATGTCTGAAAATGCTTGGTTTTCCGAATAAAGTTTTTCTTAAAAACTGACGATTTGTTTATTGCTCTGAAACCGGTCAAGATATGCAAATGAAATTTGGTGGATTTTAAGAGGTAGTTATTCCGCATTTTTTGCCATGCAATTAAGAATTTTATGTTTATCATTGGCGTGCATACGGGTAATGATCTCAATTCATTTAAAGAAAAAAATGGTACGTCACTGAGATATTTCAAATTAAAAATCATTTTTGAATTCCCCATTAAATTTGTCACAAAAAATATCTCTGGCTTTTTTTTAGTGTGGGGCCCCGTTTTTATGCAAAAAAAATAAAATAACTTAACGCGTATTTTCCATTTCTTTAATACATTATTATCTAATAGCGACGCTAGTACTAGTAGGCTATTGTCAACATTCTGTTAAATACGAATAGTTTAACGAAATGTCAAATTAGCTTTTCTTCATTATTAAGCTTTTAGTTTGGTATAACATTGATGTTAATAAGTAATTAACTTTTCTTTTATCGAAAACAATGCAAAATTATACAAACGTGGAATTGTCAGACATGCATTTTGTCTATGGTCGAAGTAATGGAAATGGTCGGCAAGCTCGACGATTGTATGCTGAGCTGTATCCAGGACGTAGGGTACCCCATCACACAATATTTGCTCGCCTTCACCAACGTTTGCGCGAAAATGGTACATTTAAGAAACAAACGGCTGACTGCGGGCGCCCTCGAGAACTGTGCAACTGGAAGAAGCAGTTCTCGAGTTAATTGCGGAGTCACCGGAAACAAGTACTCGAAAAATTGCCAACATATTAAATGTAAGCAACTTCACTGTATTTAAAATTCATAGAGAACAGCAGTTGTATGCGTTTCATATTCAACGTGTGCAAGCTCTACTACCTAGAGACTTTCTTCCACGCCTATTTTTTTGCCAACGGATTCTTCATCAAATCGCTCAAATTCCTAATTTTTTAAATAGAGTTTTGTTTACTGACGAAGCTAATTTTGGTCGAGAGTCTATACGAAATTTCCATAACAATCACTTATGGGCTGAGGAAAATCCACATGGAATCTTTGAAGCTCATTTTCAGCATCAGTTTTCGGTAAATGTATGGATTGGGGTAATTGATGATCACTTAATCGGTCCATATTTCCTCCCACAACGACTAACAGATGACTCTTACCTTAATTTTCTACAGGAAGAGTTACCTGTTCTTCTTAAAGAAATTACTCTACAGCTGAGACAACAATTGTTCATGCATGATGGTGCACCAGCCCATTTTAGCATTGATGTACGAAATCACTTAGATGCAGTATATGCAAATCGTTGGATAGGTAGGGGAGGTACGGAACATTGGCCTGCTCGATCGCCGGATTTAAATCCTCTGCATTTTTGCAGAGGATTTGGGGTTTTCTTAAGTCACTAGTTTATTCCACTTCCGTCGAAAATGTCGGAGACCTGAGGAACCGAATTATAGCCCGCTGTGAGATAATAAGAAATACACCAGGACAATTTGCGCGAATACGACAATCAATGCGGCGAAGAGTTGAATCTTGTCTCACGTCTGAGGGAGGTCATTTTCAGCATTTGTTGTAGCTTTGCGCCTATTTAAAATTTTATTAGTGTTATTTTCTGTTATTGTTCTAGTTTAATGTTATGGTATTAGATAGTTCTTGATAATGTATTAAAGAAATGGAAAATACGCGTTAAGATATTTTATTTTTTTGCATAAAAACGGCGCCCCATACGAAAAAAAGGCCAGAGATATTTTTTGTGACAAATTTAATGAGGAATTCAAAAATGATTTTTAATTTGAAATATCTCAGTGACGTACCATTTTTTTCTTTAAATGAATTGAGATCATTACCCGTATGCACGCCAATGATAAACATAAAATTCTTAATTGCATGTCAAAAAATGCGCAATAACTACCTCTTAAAGCCCACCAAATTTCATTTGCATATCTCGACGGGATTCAGAGCAATAAGTTAATCATCAGTTTTTAAGAAAAACTTTAACACCCCGTATTCGGAAAATGAAGCATTTTCAGACATACGTTTATATAGCAAATTGTCATTATTTTTTCATGCAGAACCACCCCCTGAAGTTTGTCGCACTTATTTACTAACACCCTGTATATTGCGATGATATACAAATATTTCTTAGACTATTCGATGGAAAATATAACCAATGTTTGTGAATGTTAAATAATTTACCTCTTAATCTATCAAAGTGTTGCAGAATGTCAGTAATTTCCATGAAATATATTCATTTAAAGATCTAAGAAGAGTAACGTAAAATAAGTAAATAAATAAAATATTTAAAATCAACGAATCTTCTTCCTAAGTATAAATTAATCGAATTTAAGGCCTCGTTCAGACACAGCGGAATCCACGCGGTTTGCATCTGCTCGAATCTTATTTACATGAAAGTTTACCTAGTTTTTTACACTGCTCCGAGCTGATCATAAATCAGCGCGGTTGCCTCCATTCGACCGCTGATGGAATTCGCGTGGATTTATTACTGTCGCGTACAATGTACAATGAGAGCGTTCGCGTTCAGTTGTTTGCGGAAGTCGTATGGATGGCATATTGGATCGCTTGGACACTGAGCTGTTTATACCTAAGGTCGAAAAAAGACCTGCGATATGGGAACAACAATGTGTCGATTATTCTAATGAAATTGCGAAAAATCGAGCTTGTCAGGAGTTAATGGAGTCATAGACATTCTAGAGTAATTGAAGAATTTGGGGTCAAACTTTCTTAAGTTGAGATATAAAGTTATACAGATACCATGTGATATGCGATCACGTAATATTGGATGCATCCAATACTTAATTTCTATTCCACTCTTAAGCCGCATATTTTGTTTGTTATTAACAAACAAAATATGCCACTCGAAAACTGTGGCTCGACCACAAGTGTCGCACCGGTCGACTTGCACGTACACGTTCATGTAAGTTGCTGTGCCAATACGTGAGAGCAAATGAGTTATTGTTATAAATACCGTGCCGACCAATGCGAATGCGGGCATGTACGGCGGGCGAAATAAACTTGCATGCTGTTGTTTTTCCCAATCACTGATCAGTTTATTTAAGTCTTACTTTTCCGACAGATTAACCGTTTCAAGCTGACTCAATATCTGGCAACTTCCGGTGTTCCTCAAGGTTCTAATCTAGGTCCTTGTTATTTTATGTAAATTATATAAGCAATATTTTAGATACAGATATAAACTATCTTCTATACGCCGATGATTGAAAGTTGTTTTATCGTGTCAAAACGGTTGAGGACTGTGAAAGGCTTTCAGATAATCTGCGACGTGAGATTTTTTTAAAGCTGCCGGGCCCCCTCTGTGCCCCGAGCCCGGGATATTGCTCCCCTGCTCCACCCTCTCGTCGGGCCTGGATAGAATTGAAGCAGTCCAACGGAGATTATTAAAATTTTTAAGTTTTAAATAAGATGGAGTTTATCCCCTTATAGGTACACCTCATCGTGATCTGCTACTTAGCCATAAGTTTTGGAGTCTTGAGACAAGACGCAAATATTCTGTTGTATTGTTTTTCAAGACAGGTCATTTTAAAGTTGATATTTTATATTCGATTCATAGTCTTAATTTTGTAGTTCCTTAAATAGCTTCCATACAATACAATAAGTTTTTATGGAGTTTCCAGTAATATTAAAAAAAAAATTTAACCCTTTTAAGGGGCAAACACAATTTTTTTAAATGGGATGATAGGTACTTCTTGTATAGTCTTGTTGGAAAGCTATTTTAAAATTGACTATGCAAATTTTTCTCATTTTGTAACGGTTTTAATCGAACGTTATGCCTTATCGCCTATTTCTGTCTCAAAACTAGCAGAGAATTAACTTATAATCTAGAAATTACCTTGAATATGCTCCTGTCGTAAAACTTCATTAGATTTTCGAGAAAACACAGCTTTATTCAGGTGGGATTTAGCGTAACTGGTGTAAATGTTCCTTCTTAGGACTCACATAATTTTTACAAGGTTACACTTAATTTCACTATGGTTTTCAGCAGTAGTTTTCACTCTTAAAATATTGTTTACAATAACCTCTGTATTTTGTTGATTTTATTCAAAAGGAATTTAGCGTGACTGGGGTAAATGTTCCTCCTTAGGGCTCACATAATTTTTACAAGGTTACACTGAAATTCACTATGATTCTCAATAAAACTGTTTACTTGTAGAAGTGTTGTTTACAATGTTTTTGTTATTTTGTAGGTTAAAACTGATGTCGGATGTCATTTAATTTCATGAATTATGCCTGTCGCATTTCGAGATGTCTATCTTTGTTCGATAAGTGATTCTTAGGTAATGCCTCTCTCTCTCTGCTTGACGGAGGACAAGGGACGTCATATGTCTGATTTCGATTCATACGCCAGTGATTCATGAACTAAGGAGTGCTCGTTTAAGCGGTAGTTGCTTTTCATGGGCATATTTTTGGGTTTTCTTATTGGTCGAGCAGTGTTAACAGAGCTGTCAGCCTGAATGCGAATGGTCGTATTCTAGTAGTTGAAGGAGGTCATTGGTCGCACAGTATAACCAACAATAATTTCTAGAGATCGGACAGTGGCGATTGGTTTAAATGGATTTTCTTTGAAATGATTCTGCGCAGTCGAGGTTTTATGCTAGGGGGCGAAGAACGGCGTAATTTGTAACACGTGGCAGCTTCGTCTTTCTTTTCCAACAAGGAATGTTAATGGAGGTGTTGAACTGAAAATTCGCTAAGAGACTTTTTACTTTTTTATGTGATTTTGTATATCATCCCGCGTGGGGAGTCTAGTAAAAGTGTCTCTATTTTATGGGAAGCATTGATGGTACGTTTTGAAGTTGGTTAACGCGAAGTTAGACCGGTATTTTTTATGTGATTGTGTGCCGGCTTTCCCATCTCATCTTGAGGAGTATTGAATATTGAAGTTCAACCCATCCGTCGTCCTGTAGCAGTTTGATGGTTGGAGACCGATCGTAATTGGGTTATATATTGAAGGGAGAATTGGTCTTTAAGAAGTTCTACGCAGATTTCATTTCCTGTTTGATTCGAAGTTACACCCTCCGGAACAGAGGTTGGTTTTATTCTTTTTGTTTTATTTGATAAATTGTAAATATTGCTACCCATTCATTTTAATAACAGATTCTTTCAGATTTTAAGGGGGTTGAATATGGGGAACAGGTTATACTGTATAGTTTTACTGGTTCATTTTTTTTTATTGGGCACTTTTGATGCTTTGCTTGAATAATTTCAACCCTCTGGGAGGTTCAATTAATTCACATTAATTTTCAAGAGATAAAGGGGCGGGATCAATTTAGGTTATCAGATTGTAATTAGGATTGTACATTTTAGGGTGCTTGGTACCGGTGTTGCTTGGTACGGGTGTTGCTTGGTACCGGTGTTGCCTGCTACTGTTGCTGGGCACAGTGCAGCTGTATGGTAGTGAAGATACTGCCTAATACTAGCGTTTTCCTGACTGGTATTGATTATGTACTTCCTCTTTAACGAAGAACAGCCATTTTGGGGTTCGAACACCTCATCTACTTTTCTAGAACATCAGAGATTTGGTATCATAGGACTACATGCCACAGGCGGCAACGCTAGCCTTGAGTAGCACGGATCAGGAGATAAGTGGAAATTATGCATTTATTTTTCTATCATTTCGGTTATAATTTGGGGTTTATTATTTAGTCTACCACTGATACGTATATGTATACAGTTTTCTTTATGAATTTATTTGATTAAATAACGTTGTGTTCATATGCTATTAAAGGCCCTCATTGCCTATGTTTCATGGTTAGTTCATATATCATAATTCATAGTGTTTTATAATAAGAGTATGTTTCACATTGTTTAGTGAAACAAATACTATTTTAGTTTATAAGTATTTTGGATATGAACTTCTGTAATATACAGAAATTACAGGATTTTTAATATTAAATGAAGTTAACCTTTTCTACGAGTTGCGCTTGATATGTCTTTCGCCTTGGATCCAACGCTAATGACCGTGGGGTATTGAGAAGTAATACTATTGATTTTATTGGGGATTTTAATGGGGTACTGACAAGTAATATTATTGATTTTATTAAGATTCAATGAACTAACCCTGTCTAATTTCTGTACACTGCGCTAAAATATTGTAAATACTGGTATAAATTTGGGGTTATGATTAGCCCTCAGGTATGTAAGTAATAATCTAGTCCTTCTAGCATATGAATTGTGTTTGAAGTCGCTAATAGCGGACTAATTGTAAAGGGGTCATTAACTAAGGGGAAACTATCTTCCAATTAGGAAATAAACAAGGTTTGAGTTAAGGTTGTCTTTTATTTTTCCTATTTATTTGGTAGGTTTAAAAGTAGGACTTTTCTGATTTGTAGTGGCTTGGTATAGTAGATCTACCTGGCGTCCAATTTAACAGAACAGCTAAAATAATTTATTTTTCCCTGATTACGAAGTAATCACCCACTCCCTTCTCCACTTGAGTGAACCGGAGCTACAAGGTTGACATCAGGGACAACCGAACTTAAAGTAACGTTTTGGGGGTTACATTTTGGCTTCCGAACGTGGGGCCTGTGAAAAAAATTAAGGGTTATAGAAAAGGTTAGATTAATAGTTGATTTGATACTTTTTTGGGTTTTGTGCATAAAGTCGCAAATTTGAGTAAAATATTTTTATTGCTAGTAATTTAAATTAAAATTTGTTTAAAAAAAAAAAAAAGACAACCTACAGCTTACATCTTAGGGACGGTAATAGGGATACTTGTGTTGGGATAAAATAATTGTTTTTTCTCACACTTTAGGTAGGGTATTCATATTACTTATGTGAGGTTGGGATAGTGTCGCTATCTATTTTGACTTAATTTCTTTTTAGGACCGGAAACTGAAATTTGAACCATTTGTATTTATGACTAAATTTTGAAATTATTTAAATTTTTCTGATATATGAACTGATAATATTTTTTATTGAATTTATTGTTTATATGAACCTATAGTTTTTTTTTGTATATGAGTATATCCCAAAGATACGTGTGTAGAGGTAGACAAGTACTATATTTGGATGATAAGGTATTGAAACCAAGTAAATTCTTGGATATTGAATTTTGTCGGTCTTATTTTTTTTATTTTTACTACTAGGAGATTAGTAACATTTTTCAAAATGGCTCGTAGACTGATTATTAATCGTCTTGATAAGGATGAATTGACTTATGAGTTAACTTTTCGGGGCATTAGTTTAGGGAGTTGTGATGAGATGAGGCACAGGCTGTCCTCAGCGATTCAATTGGAACGTGATGGCGATAGTCTACATTATCCAGATTATCCATTTTCTTTTGAGGAGGATGAAACAGCAGTAAAGAAGTCACTACAAGACGTTATGAAATTAGTTGATAATCTGACAGGAAATAGGACGTCCAGTGATGCCACGAAGATTCAAAACAAGTTCACTTTTCTGTTGAATCGTTTGGATAGGATGACAGCCACAAGCGTTGTGGAGAGTACAAGGAAAGCTGATTTAACTGCCATGACTTTATCTGCGATGAATAAGTTTAACACTAAATTAAATGACATTGACATTACAAATCGTCCAGTACCGGTGAGCCTCACTCATTTGCAAGCTAGAACGTTTGATCCACCTGCTAGTTCTTCGATAGTTGAGGATATTTCTTTTACACAGGGTGCTCATAAGATAGTACCACCTCACAAATGGGATTTGAAGAAGTTTTCAGGAGATAGTAAGGGCATGTCTGTTACGGCTTTCTTTGAACGAGTTGAAGAGCTGAGAGTAGCTCGAAATGTTCCAAAAGCTATGTTGTTAGACACAGGGGTAGACCTTTTTGCTGATAAGGCCTATCAGTTTTATAAAGATTGTAGGACTCGATTGTCATCTTGGGATGAACTAGTTGAAGAATTTCGAACGGAGTATCTTACAGCTCATCATTTAGACGCATTGTTTGAGGAGTTACAGAAGCGTACGCAACATCCATCAGAGTCAATAGGGGTTTATTTAGCGGTAATGACTAGTTACTTCAATCGTTTGCGTTGTTCGATGTCGGAAGATGCTAAATTAAAGGTCATTATGCGGAATTTGCACCCATTTTATTTGGATCGGTTACGAGATCCACCTCCATCCACCATTGCGGAGTTACGAGAACAATGCAGAAAAATGGAAGACAGAAGAGACCTTATTAACAACTATGTCGAACCGTCAACTCGAAGGGCTGGAATCATGGAAAGGGATTTGGCTTATGTCGGTGATGAGGAAGATTCTCGAATTTCTGAAGTTGCGTCTACTCAGGCAGTTCCGTCTCCAAATAGTAGGTCTGTTGTTTGTTTCCGTTGTAAACAGCCAGGTCATCGGGCGATAGGTTGTGCTTTACCTAGGCCCATAAAATGTTTTAAATGCCAGCGTGAAGGATTTACAGTTCGAAACTGCCCCAACTGCAATAAGGGAAACGACGGCCGTCGATCTTAATTGGTCGTGGAAGATCGGCGGGAGATATGGACGACTCGACTAGGCACCTACTACCAATCTTAGACTATATTTTAGAACATGTAGAAGGGGATGAACGACCCTTTTTAAAAGTTGATGTGCTGGGGATTCGTTTAATGGGTTTGTTAGATTCGGGTGCTTCTGCCACTATTATAGGGAATAAGGGTTGGTCGTTAATAAGGAAATTGGACATTATTTTGGACACTTCAAGTAAAACCAGTTGTCGGGTGGCAAATGGACAAGTCTGTCAGAGTATTGGTGTCTGTGAGCTACCATTTCTTGTAAGAGGTAGGTTGAAGTTGATTAAGGTACTAGTAGTACCAGATATACCTCATACACTAATTCTGGGCACAAATTTTTGGAGAGCAATGGGAATTGTTCCTGATCTTCGCCACAATGAGTGGTACTTTTCCAAAGAAACGTATCACCTGAATACTGTTGAGCACCTAAGAAGTCAGACTGTGTTAACCGACATGGAGGATATCCGATTAAAGGCAGTGATTGCCAGAAATCGATCTGAAATGGGAGAAGCCTTAGGATGCACTGATATGGCTGAGCATGTCATTGTGACACAATCTTCGCCAATCAAACAGAGATATTACCCAGTGTCGCCCGTAATCCAACAACATATTAATAAGGAACTTGATGAAATGCTCGCTAAAGGCGTAGTTGAAAGGTCTCACAGTGGTTGGTCGTCGCCTCTTTTATTAGTCAAGAAGAAGGATGGGAGTTATCGTTGTTGTGTTGACTATAGGAAGCTTAATGCGGTGACGGAGAGGGATGGATATCCACTGCCATATGTCTCTAACACATTAGATAAATTAAGGGATGCGCACTACCTTTCGTCTCTTGACATTAAGTCTGCTTACTGGCAGGTACCTGTAGCAGAAACATCTAGACCTTATACAGCTTTTACTGTACCAGGAAGAGGGTTATTCCAATTTCGGCGAATGCCTTTCGGATTGCATAATGCACCTGCTACTTGGCAGCGTTTGATTGACAATGTTTTGGGTTCAGAACTGGAACCTCATGTCTTTGTATATTTAGATGATGTAGTAATCGTTACGCAGACTTTTGAGAAGCATTTGGCCGTTTTAGAAGAAGTATTTAAGAGGTTGAAGAAGGCCAAGCTTACCGTAAGTTGGGATAAATGTCAATTCTGCAAGCCAGAGATGAAATATTTAGGCTATGTTGTTGATCGCAATGGTCTTCATGTAGATCCCGATAAGGTATCTGCAATGTTGAAGCTTCTAGCACCAACAAATGTCAAGGAAGTCAGAATGATTTTGGGTACTTTCTCTTGGTATCGGAGGTTTATACCCGATTTCTCCACGCTTATTTCGCCTATGTCAGCATTATTGAGGAAAGGACGTAAGTTCGTATGGACAGATGAATGTGATGCTGCTTTTCAGAAAATTAAGGAATACTTGGTGTCCGCACCAGTTTTAAACTGTCCTGATTATGGATTACCTTTCGAAGTTCACACTGATGCATCTGGATATGGATTAGGCGCAGTGTTGGTACAGAAGAAAGATGGCGAAGACAGAGTCCTTAGTTACCTAAGCCGATCTTTATCTAAACAGGAAAGGAATTACACTACCACGGAGCGCGAATGTCTCGCAGTCCTTTGGGCCATCGAGAAACTTCGACCTTATTTGGAGGGCGTACGCTTTACAGTTTATACAGATCATTGGTCTTTAGTATGGTTACATAATCTCAAAGATGTAAATGGACGTTTGGCTCGATGGGCATTAAAATTGCAACAGTACGACTTCGTCGTCGTACATAGAAAAGGAAAAGATCACGTGGTTCCGGACGCGTTGTCGAGAGCAGTTCCTGTATTAGATTCTTGTGAGGTTCGCGAAGTGAATGTAGGTATTCAGGACAGATGGTATAGCAGATTGTTTTCCAAGGTACTGAAACAACCGTTTAAGTTTGGGAATTTTCGCA
This sequence comes from Psylliodes chrysocephalus, assembly GCA_927349885.1. Lineage (NCBI taxonomy): Eukaryota > Metazoa > Arthropoda > Insecta > Coleoptera > Chrysomelidae > Psylliodes > Psylliodes chrysocephalus. Next base: position 18,465,181 of record OV651815.1, on the reverse strand, counting down.
TTCATCAGGGGAAATTATATAAATATACTAATCCGAAATTCAAGGGTCTTGGAGACCCAGGAGATGATTGGAAATTGGTGATTCCTAAGGATGAACGCATCAGGCTTTTGCAGGAAGTTCATTTGGATCCTACATCTGGGCATTTGGGGGTCTATAAGACTTATAAGAGATTAGCAGAACGTTATTTTTGGCCTAAGATGAAATTTGATGTGTCTCGTTTCGTGAGAACTTGTAAAGAATGTGTTACCTATAAACCAGACTTACAAAGGCCTGCTGGACTCATGGTGTCTCAGCCCAAAGTACGTCAACCTTTTGAGATGATTTCTACGGATTTAATGGGACCACTTCCTAGGTCATTGAGAGGAAATCAGTATATTCTAGTTGTCACGGATTACTTCACTAAGTACTCGTTATTATTTCCATTAAGGGATGCCAAAACGGCGAAACTGGTAAAGCTCATTGAAGACGAAGTTTTTCTTGTTTATGGAGTACCAAGGTTGTTACTTTGTGACAACGGTCCCCAATACACCTCTAAAGCGTTTAAGAAGTTGACTGATAGTTACCATGTCACCATACGGTATAATTCAAATTATCATCCACAAGCGAATCCAACAGAACGGGTGAATCGTACTATCAAGTCCATGCTTGCAATATACGCTTCTGACAATCATCGTACTTGGGATGTGAATTTGTGTAAGATAGCTTGCGCTTTACGAACCGCTGTGCATGAGACGACTCAGTACGCACCATATTTCATGAATTTTGGACGTCGCATGAAGCTCTCTGGTAAGGATTATAACGAGGATCTTTCTGAATCAGAAGGTAATGTGGATTACGAGACTCGTCCTGCTGTTTTTAAGGAGTTATTTTTAGAAGTTCAAGAACGAATACGAAGAGCAGCGGCGAAGAACAAGAAACGGTATGATATGCGAAGAAGACATGAAGAGTTCTTACCGCATCAGTTGGTCTGGCGGAAGAATTATCCTTTGTCAGATAAGGCTCGTTATTTCACTAGTAAATTAGCACCGAGGTATGTAGGACCATTTTACATTAAGAAGAGACTATCGCCATGGACGTATGCGTTGATGGATGAACATGGTAAGGATAAAGGTGTATGGAGTGCCAAGGATTTAAAGTCAGTTAGGGATGGTGTTTCGTATGTTTCGTAAACTGTTAGCTCTGTGAGTTCGGGCTCTAGGAATAGGCTCACGCGGGTATAACCAACGCTGTGGTAGAAGTCCACAAATTGGCCACTTCCTGACTAGGAAATCTTTGCCTATTAGAGGGACTCACCCTCACTGGGGTGCGACAATAGTTGGAATATCCCGGTTCCAAACCAAGGTTCCTTGGACGGGAGGGCATTCATAAGGGGGGTCGTGTTCGGTGGCGGTAGGGCTACGGCCGGCTATAGCTTTGTCGATTGGGGCACACTGGGCACGACTACTATGTCCCTCTCAACTCCATTGCAACTGGAGACGCCAGCACTTTGTCGCAGTGGTATAGGTGAGAAGACTCCCGCACAGGCGTCAGGGTTCTTTTGTACCGACCTTCTGTCGTTTCAGGTCATGGGCCTTCTCTCATGCTAGTGAATTGGTGGTCACTAGATTTTTGTCTAACTAATATCTGTTTTTCTTTTTGTTCCACCAGTGACTGTTCGATTTTCCTAGGTGGTTCGGGGGTGTCTGGGCGAGAGCCGCTGCCTGCTGGGAATCCGGAGTGGGAGGTACAGAGGTTCCTACGGCGCAGCAACTAACATCATGCAGCGAAAACGGAACGCTCTGCCGGGTTCTCTGGGAGTCGGTGGACGGTTCAGGTGGCTCTGGGCTAGGTGGGGGAATCGGTCAGCCATGTGACCTTCCTGGTATGAAAGGGGAAGTTTTATTAGTTTTAAGGTAATTGTAATTTAAGGGTACTGGGGTTTTTCAATTTGATTTCGCTCTTATAGTTGTAAGTTTTTAGAGGATATCTCTCTGGGATTACTATGTATGTATCAGAGTGTAAACTGGGTTTTTACTTTATTAAGGATATGGAGGGAAATATTTTCAGTCAGCTAGCGCTGATGAAAATTTACTGTGGCAAATTTTCTTGAAGCAGGGGAGGAATGTAACGGTTTTAATCGAACGTTATGCCTTATCGCCTATTTCTGTCTCAAAACTAGCAGAGAATTAACTTATAATCTAGAAATTACCTTGAATATGCTCCTGTCGTAAAACTTCATTAGATTTTCGAGAAAACACAGCTTTATTCAGGTGGGATTTAGCGTAACTGGTGTAAATGTTCCTTCTTAGGACTCACATAATTTTTACAAGGTTACACTTAATTTCACTATGGTTTTCAGCAGTAGTTTTCACTCTTAAAATATTGTTTACAATAACCTCTGTATTTTGTTGATTTTATTCAAAAGGAATTTAGCGTGACTGGGGTAAATGTTCCTCCTTAGGGCTCACATAATTTTTACAAGGTTACACTGAAATTCACTATGATTCTCAATAAAACTGTTTACTTGTAGAAGTGTTGTTTACAATGTTTTTGTTATTTTGTAGGTTAAAACTGATGTCGGATGTCATTTAATTTCATGAATTATGCCTGTCGCATTTCGAGATGTCTATCTTTGTTCGATAAGTGATTCTTAGGTAATGCCTCTCTCTCTCTGCTTGACGGAGGACAAGGGACGTCATATGTCTGATTTCGATTCATACGCCAGTGATTCATGAACTAAGGAGTGCTCGTTTAAGCGGTAGTTGCTTTTCATGGGCATATTTTTGGGTTTTCTTATTGGTCGAGCAGTGTTAACAGAGCTGTCAGCCTGAATGCGAATGGTCGTATTCTAGTAGTTGAAGGAGGTCATTGGTCGCACAGTATAACCAACAATAATTTCTAGAGATCGGACAGTGGCGATTGGTTTAAATGGATTTTCTTTGAAATGATTCTGCGCAGTCGAGGTTTTATGCTAGGGGGCGAAGAACGGCGTAATTTGTAACACGTGGCAGCTTCGTCTTTCTTTTCCAACAAGGAATGTTAATGGAGGTGTTGAACTGAAAATTCGCTAAGAGACTTTTTACTTTTTTATGTGATTTTGTATATCATCCCGCGTGGGGAGTCTAGTAAAAGTGTCTCTATTTTATGGGAAGCATTGATGGTACGTTTTGAAGTTGGTTAACGCGAAGTTAGACCGGTATTTTTTATGTGATTGTGTGCCGGCTTTCCCATCTCATCTTGAGGAGTATTGAATATTGAAGTTCAACCCATCCGTCGTCCTGTAGCAGTTTGATGGTTGGAGACCGATCGTAATTGGGTTATATATTGAAGGGAGAATTGGTCTTTAAGAAGTTCTACGCAGATTTCATTTCCTGTTTGATTCGAAGTTACACCCTCCGGAACAGAGGTTGGTTTTATTCTTTTTGTTTTATTTGATAAATTGTAAATATTGCTACCCATTCATTTTAATAACAGATTCTTTCAGATTTTAAGGGGGTTGAATATGGGGAACAGGTTATACTGTATAGTTTTACTGGTTCATTTTTTTTTATTGGGCACTTTTGATGCTTTGCTTGAATAATTTCAACCCTCTGGGAGGTTCAATTAATTCACATTAATTTTCAAGAGATAAAGGGGCGGGATCAATTTAGGTTATCAGATTGTAATTAGGATTGTACATTTTAGGGTGCTTGGTACCGGTGTTGCTTGGTACGGGTGTTGCTTGGTACCGGTGTTGCCTGCTACTGTTGCTGGGCACAGTGCAGCTGTATGGTAGTGAAGATACTGCCTAATACTAGCGTTTTCCTGACTGGTATTGATTATGTACTTCCTCTTTAACGAAGAACAGCCATTTTGGGGTTCGAACACCTCATCTACTTTTCTAGAACATCAGAGATTTGGTATCATAGGACTACATGCCACAGGCGGCAACGCTAGCCTTGAGTAGCACGGATCAGGAGATAAGTGGAAATTATGCATTTATTTTTCTATCATTTCGGTTATAATTTGGGGTTTATTATTTAGTCTACCACTGATACGTATATGTATACAGTTTTCTTTATGAATTTATTTGATTAAATAACGTTGTGTTCATATGCTATTAAAGGCCCTCATTGCCTATGTTTCATGGTTAGTTCATATATCATAATTCATAGTGTTTTATAATAAGAGTATGTTTCACATTGTTTAGTGAAACAAATACTATTTTAGTTTATAAGTATTTTGGATATGAACTTCTGTAATATACAGAAATTACAGGATTTTTAATATTAAATGAAGTTAACCTTTTCTACGAGTTGCGCTTGATATGTCTTTCGCCTTGGATCCAACGCTAATGACCGTGGGGTATTGAGAAGTAATACTATTGATTTTATTGGGGATTTTAATGGGGTACTGACAAGTAATATTATTGATTTTATTAAGATTCAATGAACTAACCCTGTCTAATTTCTGTACACTGCGCTAAAATATTGTAAATACTGGTATAAATTTGGGGTTATGATTAGCCCTCAGGTATGTAAGTAATAATCTAGTCCTTCTAGCATATGAATTGTGTTTGAAGTCGCTAATAGCGGACTAATTGTAAAGGGGTCATTAACTAAGGGGAAACTATCTTCCAATTAGGAAATAAACAAGGTTTGAGTTAAGGTTGTCTTTTATTTTTCCTATTTATTTGGTAGGTTTAAAAGTAGGACTTTTCTGATTTGTAGTGGCTTGGTATAGTAGATCTACCTGGCGTCCAATTTAACAGAACAGCTAAAATAATTTATTTTTCCCTGATTACGAAGTAATCACCCACTCCCTTCTCCACTTGAGTGAACCGGAGCTACAAGGTTGACATCAGGGACAACCGAACTTAAAGTAACGTTTTGGGGGTTACAATTTTAATTTGATAGCGAACCCAGTTTAATAAATGTAAAGGTGACCGACCTCACACAAAAAATTAGAATTGGAACTTTAGGTAGGTTAACCGTTGCATAAGTTTTAAGATTAATGTCCTCAAATACATTTTTAGGAACATTGTATGGTCTATCTATTTTTTTACTTTTGATTTCTATAAAAGTTTTTTTTTTATTAAATATTCGTTATCAAATTAAAATAAGAAAAAATTGCATATCCAATTTTCTTTTTGAACAAGCTTTCCAACAAGATGCCACAAGTAGTATCATCCCATTTAAAAAAATATATGGATTTATGTTTCACCCCTTAAAAGGGATGATTTTTATTTTAATATGTCTGGAAATCCCACAAAAGAGCTCAATGGACTTGTACTGCGTTTTTCAAAATATTTTATTCTGAGGTTCTAGCGAATTAGTTTCAGTTAATGTCCCCACCCTTTTTTCCATTAATTTTATCGTTCGTAAGTTAGGTTCAAAACTTTGTACAAGCGCCAATATAGCTTTTTTTTTTTAATTTATATCAAGTGTGGTTATTATTATCAATACCGTACTGTATGCAAGCTCTGCAACTATTAATGAATATTTTAGTTATTGTAATATTTGTTTCGTTAAAATACGTTGAAAACCATTTATATACATTATTAGTTATAGTCGGCTGACTTTTCTTCATATTTTGAGATTATTTTTAAATATATATATCCGATTATATAGAAAGCTTGACATTAATTTTTGTGTAAAATATATTATATAAAACTTTACCTACCGCTTTTTTAGTTTTTATTGTAAATTTAATCATTTTCATAATTTGTCACACATGTAAAATAAAATAATTTATTTTTTAAATACCTTTTATTAGCAAATAAACCAAGTGAACTAAAATGTTTATTTTATAAGATCAATCTCATTACAATACATAACATTACCCAGATACAAACTATATTATACTCTTTACGGTTTAACAAATCTCCTTAACTCCCATTTTCAATCAGATTTTTTTTAGAAACACTAGGCTTCATCCCCTTATTGAGCTTGATTTTTTCCAAAAACTTCAAAATAATATTATTGTTCGTTTTTTAAATATTTTAACCACCCTTAACCCCTTACTTTTATTCAATTTTTTTTTTCACAATCAATAGGCCTCATCTTCTTATAGAGCTTGATTTTTACTAAAAATTTCATATTGATATCTCTTTTAATTTTTGATTTGTTTTTTTATTTTAACCCCCTAAAGCCTCCATTTTTTATCAGATTTTTTCTTCAAAATCATAGGGCTTCTTCCCCTTATAGAGCTTGATTTTTGCTTAAAATTTTTAAATAATACTTTTCACAGACTACTGTGTGAAGATGATAATAATAATATAATCATGGCTAAAAATATGACATATTAGACTAAAAAAATAGTACAATAAAAAAATGATACGTCTAAGTTTTTAAAATTATTTAATAGGTAATCAGTACCTCGGAGGTAAACTGCACTGTCATTCTAGTCAACTTTTTAGTAGAGCAGACTGAATGTTGTTTGAACACTTTTGTATTCCATATTTACGTACATATATTAATTATATTTTGATAAGAAATATCACAATATGTCTTGTTTACTAATAATCTGACTATTAAAACTTTTTTTTATTAATACATGAATTGTTAGTTTTGGTAATATATTTCTATGTTCTGATAACAATTTTTCTATGTCATATACCTCCAAAATGTCTCTATAAACAGTATGACATAGTTCAGTTTACCTCCCAGGTACTGATATCGGTAAATATTTCATTAAGTCTTCATGATATAGGTACATACCTAACATAGACATACCTATTTAGTTTCTTTATTTATTTTAGGCCAGTGCAATATTTATTTTATATATTTTGTTTAAAAAAAACTGTAATATTAGTTTAGGTTTTATTTTTTTTTTGTAGATGCATGCGACGATGTGATACCATCATTCGAGTAAAATGCTTACCTCTACGTCATTCTGACACTGTTTAGCAGTATCTGTACCATTTATAGGTAGGACATATAACTTTAAATTCATTAGGGAAAACCCACAAAATAAAACAATTATTCATAGAAAATATATAGGTATAATAATATTCTCATACTTGTGAAATACCTTCTATTACAATATAGAATAATTTTGTTGGCTGGCAACTACAATCAAAGGTCTGTTTAGAGTTAGTTACTTTATATCATTGCCATAAGAGCCCATCAATTGGCTACCTGTTTCATAAATTGATTTCTTTTATTTATTCGTTTTGACGAATGATTTCGAGAAAACCGAAATGTCTTGGATCAAATGGCGCCATCTTCAAGATGATATTATTTAAATAAAAATATTATTTATTAAAATTCTGTTTCGAAAAACGGATGTGAACTTATTAATGTGTTTTCTTTTTTCAATTTATTTGTCAAGGATTCCAGTACAATATTATTTTTGTATTTTTTTAATTTAATACTTAGAATATTATTCATTCATATTTGCTTACTACTTAAAGAACACGTCCCAAATTAATACGTAAACAAAATTAAAAAGAGGTATTAAATTTTTTTATCGAAATTAAATCTTTTAGTTACACATACAAGGTGTTCCATATATGTTGTTCTAACATTGCAATATTGGAAAGCCATTCAAAGAATAAAAGTAAACATAAGATTTTATTATCCGAATGGTTGATTTTTGCACAAAACTGTATAAATATATTATTGTAAATATTAGCTTATACATTTTGTTGCTTAAGTACTCGTGTCATTTCTTTAAGTAACATAAAACAATAATTTGTTTCGCAAACGAGTACAAATTTGAGATAACTAAATATTATGCACGTGTTGATGTAAATATAGTTGACTCAATTAGGTATTTATTTATTGAAACAAATGTTTTATTTTCATCAGGAAAAAGTCATCACAAAATTTTTGAAATTACTTTTTTTGATTGTACAGTTATTGAATTATTTTTTTTTAACAATAATGTATTGGCATTTTGTTTTTTCTATATTTAGCAAAAAGAGGATCTGCGTAACAATATATTATTATAAATTGTAAATGTGGACATAGTTTTTTTTTACTCTATAGTGATTGTAATCTTCTTTCGATTCAGAAAACTTGACAAAAGAGCAAAATTAAGCATTTTGATACAGAGGTGATCATTCTCATCGGACGGGCAACTATAAAGGCACGTGATAAAAAAAATAATGTTTACAATTTTAACATAATTAATTCCTATTAGAACCACCACTTTGGTATATTTTTTAGGAGAACAATAGATTATGACTTTCGAGTTGATGTATTAACTAATTTTATATGAAAAAACTTGATTCTTTTTTAAATTTACATATTTATTTTTGAAATTACAACAAATTACATAAAGGTGACTGTATGAATAGTTGTTTTTCAAAACATGGAAATAATAAACAAAACCAAAAACTCACGAAAACATACATTTACGTCTTTCAAAACCAAATATTGATTTTCTATTAGGTTAGAATAAAATTTGCATCTTGTATACATAGGAAAATTTATCAATGGAAAACATAATTAAGTAATAATAATATTGATAATTTTTTAGGTCACATTAAATAATTTTGCTAATTAGACCAATTAATTATTTAATTATAGATAAAATATTAAAATTAAGTAATGATAATAAAAAAATTAATAGATCACTGTTTTTCAATGGAATAGTTATAAAACTTTCCTAGTGAGTAAGAGGAACTGAAAGTGCAGGGGGTCAAGATATATTTCATTAATTCATATAAATATTATTATTAAAATTATACCAATTATATTTAATTTTTTTTTGAAGAGTAAGATCCTAATAATTATCATTTTACTAAACATTTTTAATGAAACAAAACAAGAAGGATAAAAAAGGTTAGGCAATACGCATCATAAATATTAATATTTATCACAGCATCTAAAAAGGAACATGTACTGATGTGCTGTGCTGTATTTCTAAAGGCTCAGAAGTCATGTATGTAATTACACGTGCTTTCTATATATGGAAGTCCCATATCGGTTCTAAGCCATAAATACGTTGATGCATTAAATAGAAGATTCAATTTGAATTTTTCTACATTTTTATGTAAGGTAGAAGAACATTTTAAGCTTGTATATACCCAAATTCATTCTACGTTTCATCACAATTACCTGGTTGAGGTCACAGTATGTGTCTACACTGATTTATTGGATGCATCCAATACTTTCTGAATTCGTGCTAGCGTAAAAATCAAACATTTATTGCACATGCAGCTGACATTTCCTTATTTACTTTATCCTACTGATCCATCTAAATTTGTTCAAGCAGCAAATCTATAGGGTGGCGCAACATTCTAATTTCGCGATAATACTTAATAAGTATAACATCGAAATATTTGAGATATTCGCACCTATAATTGTGTCTCGAGATGTTTATTTTTTATATTATTTCCAATTTTATCAAGATGGGTACTAATTAGTTTTTAAAAATAATAAATAAAAACATGCAAAAAAGAACGCGAAAAATGTCTAATTAATAGGCAAAATATTTATATAATTTCACAAAATAGTAGAATAATTTTAGACATGTTATTCCCAATAGGTTTATGTGTATACCATGTGGACCAAAAGTGTTACTTCCCTTGTAAACTCCGCTATTTAAAACAAATGTAAAAAAATCTATATTTTTTCAATGTATTTTATGACAAAAATCTGTCTTCCCGTTCATCCCCTCTAAATGACACCCTCCCTCTCATTTTTTTAAACTCCGTTATTTAAAACAAATGTAAAAATTCTGTCAATTTTTATTTCGAGTCATTTTACATCATAAAAAATCTGCCTAACGTTTCATTCCTTCCACAGGACAGCTATCTCCTTAGTTTTTTGAATAGTAAGATGTGTCGTATGGTACTTCTTTGAAAAGGTAATTTTATGGGAAATTGTTGATTACATGACTTTTTATTTTACAAACCTTTAGCAGAATAAAAAACTGTTAGTCTTGAAAGCTAATTTTATTAGTAAGTCAGTACATAACATTAATCTAGATGTCTCCATATTGAACTTGCAACAAAATAAATTAAGACTTTATGAAGTTACGATATTATGTAGTATGTTGAGTTACTAATAAAATTTACTTTCAAATCAAGTAACGCATTTTATAATACGTAACACTTTGTTTCTTCTAGAGGACACTAAAATGAAAAGTTACGCATATTTCTTTTCAATTAAGTCCTATACGACCCCCTTTTGCTATTTAAAAAATTGAGGGGGTCCGAATATTATTCACCTTTGTTTTAAATAACGGAGTGTATAGAGGGGGTAACTAAACACAATAAAAATTTTATTTTCACGGTTTTTAATACATGTTTTTTAGTAAATGCAAAACTTGAGATATGTTTTCTTTTAAACGGCACATCCTAAGTACTTATATAATGATTTTGTGTAATTTAATGCAACACTTAAAAGGATATTTAATATTAATTTATTTTTTAACCTAAATGTTAAATACTTCGAACAGATCTTTGCGCTATCGTGTATATATCGATTTTATGGAAGAGGTCAATGTTCTTTAAACTGATTTTACTGGTTTTATTGACACCATAACTTCACATACATAACTGGGAATATAGACAATTAACATTATTTGAAAAAGGGTCCGAATCAGAACAAGTATCCCAAAGAATATTTTTGTCACATAACATTTATAGAGGTCTAGTAAATTGGAAGATTTTCTTATATTGAGTAAATTTAATTTAAATTACCTAACTAATTTTTGTACTAACTTATTTTGACTACTTTTTATAGGGCCATGTTTTTTGCTGCACCAAATTTACCACTTCTGTTTTATTTGACGATTAGTTTAAATCTTAGATAAAAGAGACCAGAGATATAACATACACCGGTGTTTAACCTGCGCAAATATTGCCAATTTCTAAAGAAAGGTTAACGGAGTGGGGCAACTGGGCGGCGACACGCAGCAACCCGAACTCTGTGGCAGGGACCGGACTTTATTTATTAGCATCATAATGAACTATTAAATTTATTTAAAAGGTGTTTAATCGAATTTTGTATTATGAAATAAAATTAACGTGATTTTTTAATATCAAACAGATGCCACGACATTTTATGTAAAGAGAAGACTTTTTATAGAATATTTCGTTAGCGTTTATTTACTACGGACTTTTCTACAAGAAATTACAGTAAAATGTTGAAATAGAATATATTATTGATAGAGCAAAAAATGTTAATCATTGTCTAGAAGTATTATAAAAATAGCATGTGCGGAGGCGAATACTGCAAATCTAACCTTATGAGTTGAACATTATATTTTTTCTACGGCTATTACATAATAATAAAAATTAGTCAAAATGAGAAAATGCTGTTTTGTATTATAACCTCAGAAAAAGGTATGTTTTAAGGCTTCTTTCTTTAGGAATATTTATTATTATAAAGGATGAGTCACATAAAACTCTAGAAATGCATAATATGTCTGAAACCAGATAACATTTTAAAATTCAAATCTATTAAAAGTAATTTGGTCGCTAGGGATGAGTGATTATTGAAATAAATTATCGATCATTGAAAATAATCGATTATTTTCGATCAATCGATTATTTTTAAACAACATATTGTTTTGTCATTTCCTTTAAAATCGACTACTTGATTATCTTTGAAAAATCAAAAATAATCGATTAATTAAAATGCCAATTAACCGATAAATCAATGTTTACAAAATATAATAAAAAAAGAAATATCGTTTATTTTAAATAATCGTTTATTTTAAATAATCGATTATTTTCAAATAAACTATTTTTTTTTTCGTCCGTGGAAACAGTTTATTCGATAATTTTTAAAAAATCGAAAATAATCGATTTTCAAAAAAAAAACAGAATGATCGACTATTTTAAATAATCGATTATTTTCGATCAATCGATTATTATCAATAATCTATTTTTATTGTATTTCCTTTAAAATCGATAATTCGATTATCTTTGAAATACCAAGATTATTCCTAAATAATCGTCTGTCGAAAATAACTAATTATTTCAGAAGCCGATTCTACGATAAATCGATTTTTTAAAAAATAACCGAATTATCGATTATTTTCTAATAATCCATTTTTTCGTCCATTGAAACAGATTATTTGACAATCTTTGAAAAATCGAAAATAATCGATTAATCAAAAATAATCGATTAATTAAAAAGTCGATTAACTGATAAATCAATTTTCAAAAAAAAAACAGAATTATCGAATATTTTAAATAATTAATTATTTTTCATCGATCGATTATTATCAATAATCTACTTTATTGTATTTCCTTTAGAATCGATAATTCGATTATCTTCGAAATAATATTGAAAATAATCGATAATTTCAAAATAATCGCCTAATCGAAAATAACCAATTAATTAAGCCGATTCTATGATAAATCTATTATTATCAATAATCTATTTTATTGTATTTTCTTAACATCGATAATTCGATTATCTTTGAAATACCGAAAATAATCGATAATTCCAAAATAATCGCCTAATCGAAAATAACCAATTAATTAAGAAGCTGATTCTATGATAAATCGATTATTATCAATTATCTATTTTATTGTATTTCCTTTAAAATCGATAATTCGATTATCTTTGAAATACTGAAAATAATCGATAATTCCAAAATATTCGCCTAATCGAAAATAGCCAATTAATTAAGAAGCCGATTCTATGATAAATCGATTATTATCAACAATCTATTTTATTGTATTTCCTTAAAATCGATAATTCGATTATCTCTGAAATACTGAAAATAATCGGTAATTCCAAAATAATCACCTAATCGAAAATAACCAATTAATTAAGAAGTCGATTCTATGATAAATCGATTTTCCAAAAAATAAAACGAATTATCGATTATTTTCTAATAATCCTTTTTTTAATATTTCCTTTAAAATTGATTATTCGATTATCAAAAATAATCAATTATTAAAAAGCTGATTAACCAATAAATCGATAATTTTAAAAAATAACCAAAATATCGGTTATATAAAATAACCGATTATATTCAATCGAATAATGAAAAAACCGATTAAACGAAAATCGATTATTTTAAATAAATCTATTTTTTTTTTGTATTTCCTTTAAAATCGATTAATACATTATCTTAAAAAAAAACAAAAATAATTTATTAAAAACAGCGGATAAATCGATTTTCATAAAAAAATACCAGAATTATCGATAAATCGATTATTTTTGTAACCCCTATCGGTCGTTTGCTTTTATCCGAGCGTTTAGCTCAAAAATTTAGAGATTCGGATTTTTTGATCCCGTTATCTTTGAAACCGCATTCGATTGTATAATAAATAATAAATATTGCTAAATTTTGGATTTTTTTAGTAAACGAAAATTTTGTTCGAGTTGTTTAGGGGTTTGTAATGTAACATTTTATTAATGTGACCAACTCCCGTAACTTTAGTATTTGTTTTGCTTATACTAGATCATATGGTGCGTTTTACTTGGTTTTAAGACTGAAGATTCAAATGTCACTTTCGATTTGACCGCAAATAAGATGAACCTTGTAATTTTAAGTAAGTCATCCTGTATTTCATCTAATATTCGTATAAAAATACCTTATAAAAATAAAATTTAGCTAGCAACTATGATTCTTTACTTCTTATTTATCTACCAAAAAGGGCTTAAAATCACCTTTAGAAAACATTCTTATAAAACTACTTTTTAAATACAGAATTTCGTTAGCAACAATGCCTATTTACTTTTTATTTAAATTAAATGTTCAAAATTTTATCTTTTTGTAAATTTATGTAAGTAATATGAAATCTGATTTCGGATGCTTAATATTTATTGAAACGCCTTAATGCGGATCTGAAGTATTCAGCCCAGAGAAACATGGCGCTTTATGTCAAAACGTTAATAAATATTTACCGCTGAAAACGAATATGTTCATAACATTAGTACTTGTATTCTAAGTACATACATTTTTTCAAGATACATCGTGGCATTTTGAAATTGAAATTGATTAACTAAAGTACTTTAAATTGCTAAAATACCAAAAAATAAATCAAAAAACAGCTGTCAATGGTGATTAAACTCAGGTGGAGGTGATCGATGAATGGAAAAATCGGAGCAATTCGGGTGGCGTCGTGCAAACAATGATTTTCAATTGGTGGGTTACTTTGGGTTAAAACAGACAACATGCGCAGTGTGCAATGTTACATCTTCGGTCTCTTTAATCTAAGGTTTAAATCCACACTGAACTCTATTATTTTATATTTTGGGTCTAGGTGTTGATCAATTAAATAATTATTCTTTTTTAGGACACATCTTTAGTGTGTAGAACTATACAATAGTGTACAAATTCTTCATAGTAAAACAAAAGTCGGATACACGAAACTGAAAATTTACGACCAGAATTTTACACCTCCAGGTTTTCTTTATTTATGTCACATTTGTTTATGAACATATTTTTCTCAAGACCATTTGGGAAAGTGACACCTATAGCACTATTAAGTCTTATGAAAACTGTCCTATATCACACGCGTGTGGATAAGAATCTACTTTCCGCATCAGCTCTTAAATATGTCAGATGGATTCTATTTTGATTTATGTGATGTCTCGGTCATCACAGACATGGCCGACTGGGCAGAGGAAGAATACGGGTGGCACAAAATATATCGAAAACATTTTATTGAATACATTTGATCGAAAAGATTTGATCGAATGCATTTGATCGAAAAAACATTTTATCGAATAACAATTGATCGAAAAAAAATTGATCGAAAATAGATTTTATAGAAAAAGCAATTGATGGAAAAACCAAAAATACATAAAATTAGAAAAAATAAAAAACTCAACCAATTTACCTAACCTGTGCGGCCTAGAGTCATCGCTGGTTGCACGACACATATACAAAATATGAAAAAATAAAAAACTTAATTGACTTACCTAACTTACCTGATTTGTGCAAGAGCAACCAGTTAAATTTAAATAGCATATGTTAGGTAAATTAGTTATTTCTTTATTATCCTCATTTTTTATATTTTTTGCGAGGCAAGCCACCAGGGCTCAATTATAAAAAAAATAACTAACTTACCTAACCTGTGCGAGAGCAATAAGTTAAATTTAAATTGCTCCAGGCCACACAGGTTAGGTAACTTAGTTAATTTTTTTTAGTTTACTCTTTTTTGTATAATTTTTTTCAGAAGCAACCCTCTATAGCTCCAAGCCGTAGAGGTTAGGTAAATTAATAAAGATTATTTTTTAATTTTTCTCATTTTTATATAATTTTTCTGCGAAGCAAACCACGATGGCTCCAGGACGCAGAGGTTAGGTAAATTGATTAATTTTTTTATAATTAAGAAACTTACCTAACTTGTGCGAGAGCAATCAGTTAAATTTAAATAGCACATATTAAGTTAAGTTTTTTCTTATTTTTCTAATTTTTTTTTAGGTTAGTTAGTTTAGTTTTTATAAAAAAAAACTAAATTACCTAACCTGTGTGAGAGCAGTCAGTTAAAATTAAATTGCTCTAGGCCGCACAGGTGAGGAAAATTAGTTAAGTTTCTTTATTTGTCTGTTTTATATAATTTTTTTACGAAGCAACCTTCGTCGGCTCCAGGACACACAGGTTAGGTAAATTATTTAAATTTTTTATAAAAAAAAAACTTAAATTAATCTACATAAAATGTCTGTCCCATCGTGAGACAACTCGACCTTATTGAAATGATTATTTTATGCGAATTTACCACAATGTTTTAATCTCAATGAAGATAAATAACCGTTTGGCTCTAAAATTTGTTAAACGAGGTAACTATCTTTTGAAATTATCAAAAAAAATTGCCAGTAGTACCTAATTTGATAGCAGGTGAGTTTAAGTTCCTCAGTAGTAGGGATTAGATATTGATTTTCGATATATTGTCCTTTCGATCTAATGAATTTTAGATCTATTGTCTTTTCGATTCGATAAAATGTTATTCCATGAAATATATCTTCGATCAAAGGTACATAAGGGATGCGGTGATTACAACAACATCACTACACACAAATAGATAGAAAGATTCGTGGACAATAAGGAGTTCGCCTTGGGTGTCTTCATAGACATAGAAGGTGCTTTTGATAAAACCACCTTTCCAAAGATAATACACTCACTAACCAACACGAATGTTCCACAAATGGTTAGTAGGTGGATACATAACATGCTCTCAAAGCGAGCAGTAAACATAAGTGTAAAAGATATATAAGATGCTTGGTTGCGAGGGGATGTCCACAGGAAGGGGTCCTCGATATGGTCCTCGACACCCTCATCAGCCGCATCATTAATGACAGTCACTACACAATAGCATATGCAGATGACCTGGTCATTCTGCAAACAGGAAATTTTGAGAACATACTCTGCGAAAGAATGTAAATACTTTTAAAAATTATAAAACAGTGGTGCAAGGATAATTCACTGTCTATTAATCCTAAGAAGACAGAAATGGTCCTTTTCCCAAGCAAAAGGACGAAAATGGAATTAAAACCTCCAGAACTTCTAAACACAAAACTAAACTTTGCAACAGGGTGAAGTACCTAAGTCTCACCTTTGACAGCAAGTTAACATAAAACTCGCCTTTAGAAAACAGACTAAATCTGCAGGCTGGCTCAAGAGCTAGGAGGTGCCTATCATCTTAGGAGGATGCACAATGGGCCTAGTGAGGCCTAAGTGCCGTGGGGGGTAACTTACCCTTCACACGTTACAGATACAGATATGTGATGTCTATTTTAATAGTAAAATCGATTTGATAATTAAATTGTTAATATTAATTATTCTACCTAGATTTTAGATATTTATTTTTAACAATTAATAAAATAATTTATTATATTTTTATGTTTTTTCTTTAATACAGATATTTGATTAGATAATTAACTTATCATGAGCCTTCGTTAAACGGTTAACTTAATTTCGCAATCGCTGTTCAATTCCATATAAAACCAATCTTATTTTATTTAAAAAATATGTCCTATTGATGTTTATTATCATATCATAGTTAGGCAATCTTTCCATTATTTATTCAGTACTACTTTGATAATGGTATCATGTATACATAGTAATAAAAAAATATTTTTTCCAGTTGTTCATCTATAAAAACCATAAAAATATTGGAAAACATTATTGTATTCTAATATTTGTGTACCTTTTTACCTTTCTCATTTTATGAAAATGTTTATAAATAGGATCACAATGGTTTTAATTTCGACAAAACGCATCCGCAAAACACTTAATTATTTAAAACCAATAACGCATATAAAAACAAACCTATAACTAGCCATATCTTGTTTATCCAGATTTACTGGTTTTAAATTTTTTGGTAAAATTATTTTGTGATCGTAAGAAAAATATTCTACATCACTTATGCAAAAAGTTATTTTTCACGTTCGTAATCTAATATACTATAATTTATAATTGGAATGTATTTCCTATACTATAATCTTATTTCCGTTTACCTATAAAATACTATACTTGTTTAAACTTATTACATTTACATTTATATGTTCATGCTAATTTAAGTCTAGAGAGCAATGATATTCAACCCAATTTCGAATTTCGTTGTAAACTATTCAATTTTAAACATTCTATGTAAATTTTCGTCTGGTTTTCATGATAATAGACGCATATTTTAGTCTAAGTTCTATTCTTTCGATGGATTAGTATATTCAAAATATGTACGCATAAAAGTTTAAAGCCAGACAGGAAATGCATTCTAAAAAATTCACACGTGGTTATAGACATGATATTTTATAAAATAGATATCTTTATTATATGTTTGTCTTTAACCCCTTCGCTACCAGGTGCTGTTTACGCTGCGCCCGCTGTACTTATTCGATAATGACAGGAAAGAATATTACAAAAGGTTTAAAGCTTGAATCACCCATTTGCATCATGGTACCAGACGAACGCATTACAAGAATCAACCGATTGAGTCATGGCACCGAAGAGGTTAATATTCGAAGTTCCAGTTTGCTAGATTACTACTTATTTTTTATACCACAAGGGAAAAAAATCACATCAAACAAATTTACTGTTTTTAGGTCTATAATTTCTTCCGCTGCTTCCATTTTTATGTCTATCAAATTTCTATAAATTAATTTGTTTGTTTCCCTTTGTGGTCTAATATCTGCCTGTTCTTTATGTAATTTCAGATCTACGTGTTCTATTAGCATTTTACTTTAGGATTATTGTATATAGTTTGAAGCTGGTCTCTCTGTAGTTGTCGCGTATCTTTTTTTTGTTCATGCTGCTTCGCATATCCAATCTTTTTCTTTTCATCTCGACCATTTCCATCTTCCTCACTTGCCTATCCTATTTTGATTCTATTTGATGCAATTCATTTCTTCTCTAGTCCGTCTCCTCTGTTTAAATATTCTTCGGGATATGTTGTGTTAAATTTATCTGTGTCGTGTCTTCACGTTTCCAGTAATTGTCTGTATGTAGTTGTTGTGTTTGTCTTTTATTGATTTTATTTCTTTATTTTTATACCTTCTGATATTTTTTATTTCTGCTCGAAACTTTCTTTGCTCGAGTTTATGTTACCTCTTTACCAAAATCCTTCACTTTCCTTTTTTTGCATTTTCAACCTTTCTTTAACCAAATTTATCTATGTTATACTGATCATCTCCTGCTGTGGTTTTATTTGCAAACATTCCACACTGTTTTCTATGAATTTAAATTCGTGGTTATTTCTGAGAATTTTTTTTCCTCTAAACTATGTCCTACTGAAAATATAGAAATTGGCTTGTAAGACTTAGCTTTATTTATATCTATTCCTTATTTTAGTTTCATTATAACACTTTAGCTATTTTCCAGACTCTTGGAACATACTTTAGTCTTAAAGCTGCATTAATCAGATTTTTGAGTTTGACAATGCTTTTTTATGGTCTTTTTTGTAAAATGGTTTCCTCCTGTGTTAAGATTATATCCTGATACTTTATTACATTTAAGTTTATTCCTATTTCTGCGGGAGTAATCAATCTAATATTTTTACTAAGCAAATATGGTTTAATATTGAACCGAAACCAAATGTGCAGATTAAAATTAAACAATTAAAAATAAAATGAAAATTATGGGTACAAAAATCATTTTTTATTATAAGTATTAAATAAATAATTCAGTGATGACGTAATTTGTATTCCACTCACAATGGACAATAAGAATAAAACATTATTAACAATTAATTCTTTTCATTTACTGAAAAAAAAAAAATTCAAACAAAAGTTCAATAAAGTTATTATAAAATATTATTAAATTGAGCTACATTATTATTGTTAATAATAAAAACTGGTTTCATCTGAATTGGTGTATAAAATGATTCACCAAGAAGTCAAAATATACCAAATTCAATAACTCAGATCTGCCGCTGGGTCTACCGCGTTCTGAGAGTGTAAAGCAGTGATGATGAATAGCGGGTCACACACACTGTAAAATAGTCCAGGAAAATTATGCTGAAAATAATGCCTTGATGTAATTGAGAAATGTTTTTGAGCTCTTTTAACCAATTTTGGAAAGCATCACAATCGAAGGGTTATGACATAAGAATTCTATTGGTTTTTGGAAAAGTCAAAATTAGAATAAAGAGGGTTTAATATTATGGGATTATTTTGGGTTGTTGATTAGAAAACTGATTTTTGGACACGAAAAGTTTGAAAAAACGTTGTAAATTTATAAGAATATGATTGTTTTTTAAAAGTATTGAATAAGATTAAATAAACAATATACCTAAATATAATCAAAATAATAAAAATATTTAATTTTGAAAACTATTAAGCCAAATACTGAAAGAGAGGAAGACAAAGCAAAGAGGAAGTCCAGAAGAGCAGCATTGTAAGTCAGTGTATAAAAAGAAGGGAGTTTTAAGGATCAGGGATCAGAAACAAGAGATCAGAGATGATCTGGGATCAAGTATGATTAGGGATCAGGCAGCAGAGAGCAGAGATTTTCAAGATAGAAGAGAAGCGTCCGAAGCAGACAAGAAGACATCCAAAAAAAAAATTGTAATTAATTATGTTTTATTTTTCTATTCCACATTATAGTTTTTGTAAACTTTGTAGAAATCTGAGCCGACCCCGGATTTAAGATTTTTGTTTTAACTTTTAATCAACACAGTTGGTTTTCCATATCATTTGATGTATTATTCTTAATAGTTAAATAAATGTTTATTTAGGATAAAGTAACAAATAAAAACAAAAAAATACACAAAATAAATGACATTTAAATATTAAATGCTACCCATAATTACTTTCTAGTGACTTATCTAATTGCCGGTAACGTTATAGTGTTTTAAATAGTTGGACAGTTAATTATATTCTTTGGATATTAAATAATTTATGGAGCTGATATAATTTACTCTATTTATGTAAATCTTAATGCTATTCATTGTAATAGGATCATGAATATTCATTCATATGCATTGCTGAAAATAAGGTGGGGCTAAGGATTATAACTTATTTTATTAATAAATAAAAACCATTTAAAATTATTCAATCATTCAGTTTATAGGAATTCCTTATCAGTTTATTCATAAACCTCTTCTAAAGTTTCTCTAATTGACTTAAAACTTATTAAGATTAAATTAAGCTATCATAAAGAGTTATTTTCTTACATTTTTTATTTTTAATAATTCTTGTGAATTTTTCAGCAGCGACCGATCTACTAACATTAATTCTATGTGATTTACATTCAATATGAAAAGTATAGGTCCAAGGACATTTTCTTGCGTATCGCTATCATGATTAATTAAAAATTTAATCATCAATCGATTTTATTATTGATATGGATATTACATTGATCAAAATATAAATGATGCGTTTAGCATATTTGACAGCTGATGCGGAAAGTAGAGTCATATTCATACACAGGCGAATAGTAGATTCTTAGCCACACGTAGGAAAAACAAATTTTTATTATTATAAATCGCAAGAGGAACAATATGTTTCTGAACAAGTTAAATAAAATTATATTACTAAAATCAAATTAGAGATTAAAATAACTATTAAAAACATTTTGAATATTTACCTGAGACCACCTCAAAAATAGCATCAGCTACAATGTTTTAAATTGCACAGCGATGGTTTGTATTTATCTGTCTTCAACACATTAGTTGAGGTCTAATAGGGGTTTTCACCAATTCTCTTGTTATGATAGTCAAGAGTGCTTATTGAGTTGTACAAGGGAAATGATATAGGACTGGCCATTATGTTTTAATTCCATTTAAACCCTTTGTACTTTGCTTTGATGACTGTCATAATGTAGATTGTCTTAGTTCTAAAGAATCGCCTGCGAGGATTAAAACGAGCATTTACTAATATTATTCTGGCCAGTTAATCCAGATTTAAACTAACTTTACTCCTTGAAGTACCTTAGAAATTTTTGCACACTCTTTAAAAATTTTATTTATCAATTTCAAATTCAGGGATGGGATTCACGATTCGACTCGAATTCGTTATCAAATTCGATAATAGCAGTTCAATTCAACCAAATATTCGATAACAGATTCGATGTTTAAACTCGACATCGCTAGAGTAGTGGATTACGATATCACATTGTTAATTTTGAAGTTAGTTACCCAGACAGCACAAATTCGTCTTAAAGACGTCTAGCATAAGACACCTGAGACGTCTTTAACACGTCAGTTATTTCCTGAAAGACGTCTTTAAGACGTCTTATCAATATTGACCTGTAGAGCTTAAAATAAGCCATAAATAAGACATCTTAATAATAGCTTATAATGGTCTTGTGAAGCTTTAAATAAGCCATAAATAAGACGTATTTAAGACGTCTTATTAATGGCTTATAATGGTCTGGTTAGTCTTAAATAAGGCATAAATAACACGTTCATTATTTTTATTCTGCTAATTCTATAACCTGTCTATAATAATTTAAATTAATTTAAAAATTTGTATTATCGTGAACGGAGGACGTCGAATATCTTGGTTATTAAAATTAGTAGAATAACCTTGCAGGTTATTATCAAGAATGCAAAAAATAGAATTAAAAATATTTATTGATAAAATATCTATTAACCACAGGTCACTAAGAGTTATTTTCTTTGTAGCGCATTCGATCACTCCTCTTTAGCCGTAACTGGATTGATTTTGCTCTTTCTCTTTGATTTGCAGTTGCCTTTGTATAGCTCCTAAAAAGAAATTTAGTTAAGAGCATCTAGTCATTCAAAAAAAAATAATTAAAATAATGTATTTTAAAGATATAACTTACCCTTCAGACCTATTGTTTCAAGAAACACATATTTTTGATATTCGACAACTCTTCGTTTATAATGTTGCAAACTATCTTTACAAAAATAGATCTTCAATCTGTGGAATTGAACACACTTATGAAACTCGAACTAGACATGCAGGAAATACTAGAATTCCTATTGCCAAAAAAGCATTAGGTCAGAGGAAACTGAGTTATTTAGCAAAAAAAATTTATAACTTTTTTCCAGATATTTACAAATTTTATATAAGGACTATAAATTCATATAATCTTTTTAAGTCTAGAATAAAATCATTTCTTAAAATTACCGATAGAAATATATTACATTCTTTGGTAGATAGTTGTAGTTAGTTTAAAATATTCGAATTAAGTAAAAAAAAAAAAATGATAAAAAAAAACATTAGGTACATTACATTACTTCATAGCTATAATTTATATGTATATTATAATGCTGTTAAAAGAAAAAAATTAATAAATAGAGCAAATAATTTAAATAAATTATCAAGCCCATGCACAACCCTTAGGTTTTATGGGTCACCTGTGTTTATTTACAATATTTATTATATTTGTAATTTTTATTTTAGCGTATCACTGTAAAAACAAGTTATCTGTAAATAAACATTATTATTATTATTATTATTATTATTATTACACAAAGTTATACTTTTCAAAAGTTAGTAAAAACCGAAAGAACAATTATCTATAAAACAAAACAAAAAATTAATTTCTTAGAATTTTAAATTAAAGAATTTTTATAATCATTTAATGCAATATGAGCTATTATGCTTAATCGCCTACTTTGACAATTTTACTTTAACTTCACTCAAAATGGCTATCTAATAGAGGGTTTTTGATATTAATAGTTCTCAAAATCTACATAAAAACAAACAAAAAAATGATAATTGACGAATATCTGAATTAACTCTTATATTAAGATGTTTACTTTTAAATTAATCTAATTATTCTTACTTAGAAGAAACAGGATATTAATGTTCTATGTATATAAACAAATATTCATTTATTACATGTACAAAATATTCCGGGAACGTGCTACATCGGTAACAGAAACTATTCTTCCCTCTCTCGTTTTTGTCCCATATTATTTAAGTAGAAAGAGACTAAACAAAAATGCTCAAAATAGTCCAAAGACGTTTTTGGTGGCTGCAATCGCGTACGCAATAAAATAATTAATAATCCACAATAAGCTTGGGCCATACAAAATTTTGGCTTGGGCTTGAATGTACTTCTTCTTCATTTTGTTTTATATGGACGTTTGTATATGGATTTAGCAAGACGTCTTTAAGACGTCTTAAGAACGTCTTCGAGCTCTTATATTAATATGTCTGAATTATGGCTTTTGCAAGACGTCTTATAAGACGTCTTAAGAACGTCCTAGGACATTGAGACCAAACCAAGACACAAAAAGATGTCTTTCAGACGTCGTGTGCTATCTGAGTAGATTGTTTTGATATTAGAGAGGCGTTGTTATGGCAGAAAACAAACTTCCAGCTTTTCTCTGTTATATTCCTAGAACATTTATAAAATGATAACATAATATAAACTTACTCTTTATTCAACTGAAAAAGTTCTCTATAGCGGTTTTCAGGGAGCTGGAAAGGTTCACTTATTTCTCTTAGCTTCTTTTTTCTGTTAATATTTTTATTTTACAATAATAAGAATAATAATTATCGTCATGTCCTCATAATTTATCACATTGTGAGTGAATCCCTGAAGCTATGAAAGCAGATCTTGTGTCTGGAAAGGACGGCAGTAATTATTACTATTTGCCATGGCCCTCATGGCAGATTTGAAGATGGTGTTATTTGACAGTTAGATTAGAAAAACCCTATCCATATTCGTATCGAGTTTCTCGACACAGAATGTAATCCCACCCCAAAACTGTTCGACAGAGTTTCGACCTGTGTTTTTTATCGCACAAGATAACAAAACTTACCGTATTAACAGTCAATTAATCTGTTAATAAACAATCCAGAATTTTTACATCTAAACCAAATAGTATTTTAATAACAGCCATACCACTCCTATAGGGGTGAATTGAAAAAACATTTTTATTATTGTTAATATATATTTTAATAATATCGTCAATTTTTCAGCGTACATTTTACAATCTCATTAAATTTACAACATGGATTTAATTATTAATTAACAACAAGATGGTAATTTTGACACTGTTCGCAACAAAAAATATGACTATAGAGACAATAGATCAGATATTTTCAATATAAAAAGCATTTAGAAGAATTTTAAATCTGGCTGAAAAAATATGAAATTTCCATGTACTAAAATGTTAAACAGATATTCCCGAAGAGACAAAATACCGACTTAGTACATACTGAGGTTAAAATCCGAAGAGACATCAATAAATATAGCCGTGGACGAAAAGTCTCTCGGGGTCCCGGTTTCGTTTGGTTGTTGGTTCAGTCTTCAGTGTTGCAACGTCAGCCGTTGTGAAGCGTCATTTTAAAGCTTTCTATTATTTCGTTTCGTGATGCGACTCTTCGCGATACATAACCTCACTTTACCGATGGTATGGATGCAGTTAGTTGTGGTTGAACGAATGGGGTGTTGTTATGGGGTCGTTTATTGACTGATTTTCGGATTATTACTCGTATTTTAAACGGTGAGTCACTTTTTCATTTAAGAAAAATAATGGAAATGATGCTACCTTTCTAGGACAATTAAGCTAATTCAGGCATGGTTATTTGCTAGTGATAACTGTTGTTATAAAATTGTATATTGGATTATAATCGAATGTTATGGTGAATAGATATACTGAACGAAACAAATAATTATATATTTACAGAACAATGAATATACAGGGGTTGTCAAAATTATAGAAAATCGTTATATTATTATAAATCGACATCATATTTTGGGTTGATACACTTCACACTTCATCCAATTTTAAGTTTATTGATTCCGTCGATATAGAACTATACAAAATAAGACGGTCATATTTTAACAGCTTAATCTATATTCTAAAATAGGAGAAAAGGTTCATATAAACATAGGTCCGAAAACGTTTCGTTTCCGAGATACAGGGCGTTAAAAGTAAAGTCCTGATGACACATTTTAGGACGCTCTATTTTCAAGATAAGTTCATATTATCTTATTGAAAAGTGCAAACAATATTTAGTAGGCCTGTGGAATCAAATATTTTATTTTTTTCAGCTTTGGAAAACCGGTGAATAATTTATTTAGTTTTAATTGATTTTTAAATGTTCGTTTTATAAAGAAACTTGTTTCTTCCAAATGTTTTGGTTGGATTTGGCCAAATAAAATGATTGATGAGAATATATTTCTTAAACTGTAAACGTTTAAACTATTTAAACGAATTTTACCCTAAGCCCCCCTAATTTACCCACCTATGAAGATGATCAAAAACTGGGGTTTAATCCATTAAATATAGCGTCAAAAATGTAGCATCTGTACCAAATTTCACTTAGTTATCTAAAATTGTGTCATCAGGATTTAACTTTTAACACCCTAAGGAGTCTATTCTGTAATAATTCCTTTATATTTAATGGCCTTTAAAAATATTTTCTTCTTTACTTCTGTCATTATTTAAACGGATCTTTAAAATACATTAGAGGACTAACTTAAAGAAATCTGTTTAAATAATGACAGAAGTAAATTAACGAATACGAACATATTTTTATAGGCCGCCAATATTTTTAAAGGCCGTTAAATATAAAGGAATTGTTACAGAATAGACCCCTATATCTCGAAAACGAAACGTTTTCGGACCAATGTTTATTTGAACTTTTACACCTATTTTAGCATTTAGATTACGCTGTTAAAATATGACCGTCTAATTTGTTTACAATAAGCTACAATACCAAAAAGTAAAATAATTATTTAAGAATGTCGTTCTTTTTCTTAAAGAACAAATAAAACTCAAAATCAATGCCTAATATTTTTTACGTAATAAAAGGTTCACGATACGGCTGGTTTCGGGCTTTAATAACCCTATTCAGGCATGTAATAAAAATTCGAGAGACGCTAAAATGGTGGTTCCCATCTTATCGAGACTGAGGCTCACAAGGCTAAACTCGTAGCGTAAGAAAAACGAGAAATGATTTAACTTGGAACGAAAGACGATAATAGTATTAGGACGTTGAATTTTTTGGTTTGTGAAGCATTGACATTAATTAGGTTAAACCATGTAATGATTTCCATAAGCCTCGATTTTTAAAACCATTCTATATCGCCTTTTGATTAGGGTTTACAAACTTGTTTGAGCAATTTATCCAATAATAATTGGCATCTTTACCTCTTAAGCCTGCTCATGTAAAATATTTGGGCTCCTTACTTCGCCTGTTTATATAATATTAATAAAGGACAGAAGGATGAGTATCGCAACTTTGTTAAGAGAAATAAATTGGCTTTCAGTTCAGAATTATGTTCAGTACATGACTGATATTTATTTATAAAATAAAAATGACAGTACCATCGCATCAGATCTATTAGAAAAAATTTAATATAATTCGAAATATCACAACTAAAATATAAGAAGCTAATCTGACTTTCATGTATGGCAAGCCATCACTAAAAGTTCCCAAAATACAATTTTTATTAAAGGTTTAAAAAATTTTATAGACTGCCTACAGAAATTAAAAAAAAAAACAATAAATGTATTCAAAAGTAACCTCAAACAATACTTGAATAAACAGAACGGATATACCTTATGATAATACTCTGCAAACCTGCCCTTCTTAAGTATTTCCCTTAATTTATTGTTATTTTATTCTTCGTTTTACCCGCATTTATTATTAATTATTTCTATTTTGAGATCATGTACTTTATTTTAAAAAATTGCTTGATGTTATAATAATACTACTTACCACGTTTAAATTATTAATAGTTTTGCGACGATAGGTTATAGCAACTTATAGCCACAAAACTATTTTTGTGTTAAAGTAGGTCCATAGAGAGCAATGTAATTTACAAAGGCCTTCTTTCAACATACAAATAAATGACAACTTTATAATTAAAATAAAAAACACAACAAAATACCTCGGTACCAAGGTAAGAAAATTCATTTTTAAATTTTATTTATTGAGGAAATTTATGACTAGAAGTTTACTAATTATTATTTATAATTCGCTGGTTGAATATGTAATCCAAAATCGTATAATAAAAATGTTCTCGCCAAAAAACCACCATTATATCCTACCTTTGTATAAGAACATTATATTATCTATCTTGCTGTACCTTTATAGAAAGCCTGAATTGAGATATACTACAAATTATTTGCAATAAATATCAAAAGAAGTATACATTTTTAAATAATTTGACATTTAAGAGCCATTCACACATCACAGTTGACATCTTGATACTTGAGCCAAGCATTATTCTGATTTTTGCCAAATAAAATGGCCGGTTAATTATTCTATGGGGTTGCGACAGAGAGCCAATAAATTTGATGAAGGTGTTTTTGTGGCTAGGGGCGAAATAGTAGTACGTTTAAGTTAGCACCACCATAAAAAAGTCATTTTTAAGAAATTGTTTATATATTTTTCATAAATTGGCAGGCTTGGCTACTAATTTAGAATAAAAATAGCCTCCAAAATGGCTATGATTGCATGTATGAAGATCGCAACCCGCCTTAGAAATTTCACCTTTACTATCAACAGCTGTTGTTTGACAGGTCGTTAGAGAATGTTTGCATTTTATGGAATTTTAAGAATGTTAGGAATGTTGAATTAGAAATAATTAAAATTCCTAAAATTAAAAGATAAGAAATGCATATGCGGATTTTAAGAAAATTGATTATAAAGTAGTTAGGATGAACCGAAAATTCTGAAAATTAATAGGGTTCTAAGTTAGAAGTAATTATTCAAGAAATTCAAAACCGCAAGTCAATCAGAACTTTCGTTCTAGAGTTATCGTGCCCGCATACATACATAAAGATGACCAGACGAAATTTTTTTTTTGCGTTTTCGGACTCAGAATGATCGGAAACATGAAAAAAAGTTTTAAAAAATGGGGGTAAGAAAATTTTTTCGTCTGCACGAATGCAATACTGAGGCACCATAGGAAGGTCCTTAGTAAAAATTATCATTGATAGGATTACAAATGGTTATACATGTACAGGTATATCAATACAATAGTATATTATGCAACGATCATGTAAAGCATAAACCATACGAAACTCGCCTTCGACTCGTTTCGTATCCCGATTAATGCTCGTGTATTAATAACCATTACATGAGAGTTGCATACGCTATTTTTTCTACATCCGATAAATAATCAAGAACTATATTTTTATTTGTATTGAACACAATAACAGTAATTACTCCTATTTCTATAAAAAATTCTACAAAATTGTAATTAATGGTATTACCTCGGGTATTGGTATTACCATAGATTTTTGGGGCAATAGTATATTATTCAATAAGTGTATAATGTTGAACATATTACACGAGTGTAGTATGGTCCATTATACACGAATTGAATACTATACTTTATCTACAACTGAATACGGGGGCCCACCGAAAACGAAAAGGGGATTTTTAGAAAAAATTCTTTGAAGTTGTTATAAATAGAATTGACAAGATTGTTCGCAATTAAAAGACCTTTCAAATGAGGAGTATTTAAGCCACCGTGTGAAATAAAATGCCAATTTATACAGGAACTCGTTTAAAGTTATTTATTGATGTAATTAATAGTAACATTACAATTTGAAATATTAATAGCTCCGGTAATCTCATTGAGATTATTGTTTTTTAAAGAAAAATTAGTGTTGCTATTGATGAGTACAAAATCATGACGATCACTGTCAGAAGATGAGGGGTTATTAAGACCAACACAATTTTCATTATTGATTTGACTTAAAATTGCTTGAGCTGTTTCTATTTTGTTCTTTTTTGAATTGGCGATGTACCCTTCTGCTGTGGAGGCGGATTTCCAGCCTCCATGACATTTTAATGTTGTCATTGAAGCTCCAGAATCAGCAACCAATGTTGCAGATGAACGCCTGAGGCAATGGTCAGTATATCTCTCAGGGTTTGGTAATTGTAGAAACGTAGCAATTTCCTTTCCCATTGCGCTAAACTTGTTAATTCCTATCACTTGTTTTGTACACTTTCCTTTTTGGAAATTGAGAAAAAAATCTTGTGGTGCATTTTCGGGCCGGAGGTCTATATATTTTTTAACGAGTTTGAAAAAATGATCCACAATTGTGAAATTCCTTGGGACTTTGGTTTTTGTGTGTGGCACGTTTACTTGAAAATATCCCTCAAAACATCTTAAATCCCCAATTTTCATATTCTTTAATTCACAGGATCGGCAAGCACCCATGACCCCCATAAAAAAGGCAACCTTAAAAAAATGTGTAGATTAAGTTAAAGAATTTTGATTTTCGATTCGAGTTTTTACCTTTGTTCCAAGATATTTAAAATCTGAGGCTTCCTTTATAAACCTCTCAATTTGTTCACCAGTCAGAGCTTCAGATTTCTTAGGTTCGTAATTTTCGGATCGTCTTTTCAATAAAGCACGTAATCTCGGATATTTATCAATATCGACATTGTGCTTGATATTTAACATGCTTTTTTGCATGGAATAGATTGTCCATAAAGTAGATGATTTGTATTTACTAGAAATTTCCATAAAATATACAAGCACAGTGTCTTCGGAAAAAGTGGATACATTTTTTGTTTGTTTCCACGACATAAATTTGTTGTATGCAATCTCATAATTTTTCCTCGATATTTCAGGTAATAATTCCAACGATGCCACTTTAGCAGCGTCGCGGATTTCAGGAGGTGTTAGTTCCATGTAATCATCGTCTTCCATTTTTTTAATTGATGAACACTTAAAACGGGCTTAATATTTTAAGTTTAATTTCAAAAAAGAATCGGGAACAACGAATAACTGTCAACATGCTGTCAACTAACTTGTCAAACGCATACTAGATCTAATGATTTTTAATTCTAGTGGGGTATCATTGACAAAAATCGTGTAATATGAATATATTCTCACTAGTGATATATGGATTGCTTTATGTTGCCTTAGATACGCATATAATACATCCATATAATGACAGTTGTAGATAAAATATTTTGTACTGCATTTTCTGCTTTCTCCGATATGTGTGGAGGAGTCGACGGTAAGTCTTCTATATCGCTGATATAAGATATTTTGATAATATAATTATTGAAGTTTGGCTATCTACGAAAATTTAATACGTACTGATTTTGACAACTAAAACAATTACATAGGAACCTAGGACAAACGTCAATTGCACAGCATGCTTGATTGAAAAATAATGGTTTCTATTGATTAAAAATATGTATCGTTATGAAAAATGGGTATCATTCTGAAACGGATTATGGGCATGTAAGTGCATTATTATAATACGAGTGTAGAAAAACATTGATTAAAGTTCTTGGATCCATACAATAATTACATATAGAAAAAGTGATATAAAACATTTTTATTATAAAATAGATTTGTTGCTCTAGTCCAATCAAATTAAACATTGAGAGAAAAAATTGTTAACAGGACTCTAAAGTGTAAATGATAGAGGGGCTTATAATAAATAAAAAATAATAATTGGTACCTGGGAGAACAAAGTAAAGTTTTAGGGGGTTGAAAAGTGGTGAAAAATGGTATATTCGCGATTTTCGGCTAAAGTTGACGTCAAAAACAAAACTGTATAATACAAAAAATGTAGATCAAGTAAAAATCTACAGCTTTTGTAAAGGCCAGTTTTTAACATAACCTCAAAGTTTTCGATAAAAATGCAAAAGTTCGTTCGATTTTTTAATTCGTTTTTTATTTTTCCTTTTTCCAAAAATAATTATATCTTTGAATGTCTTAAATAGCAAAAAAATTAAATAAAAAAATTAAAAATATTTATAGATTTTTTTCGATCAGTCAAAAACACTCTTAGTGAAGGACAACAGAGGAGAGGTGTAATCATTCGCATATTATGTAACATTTCTGGAATTATTTATCGACATTCCTGAACAATTCACTGACTTAAATCATCTATACAGGGTGTCCTTTAAAATGTGTCCCAAAATTCTCAGGCAGATTCCTTAACCAAAAAATGGAAAAAAAGTTCCTATAGACCTATGTCCTAAAGTGCCCCCTAAGCGAGCAACAGCCTCTCGAAATCATTTTTTTTATTTTGATTTTTTGAATTTTCTTAAAAATGGAAACAAATAAAAGAACCAAATTTTGGCTGTTAAATATGATCAATAATAGTGACCTTTTGACACCTTCAAAAAGAAATTATTTCGTCAGGGGTGTACTTGGGAATTTTTTGAAAATTTTGATTATTCATAACTTTTTTGTGTTTTTGGTAATGACTTATCCATATTTTTTTTTACATTCTACATTGAAAACTACGTCAAAAAGGAATACTTGTTTGATCTCGATTGGAGCAGCCGTTTCCGAGAAAACATCATCCAAAGATATTCGTGCAGTTTAGGTTAATTTTCAATTTTGGCTGTTGTAGCCAAAAAGTTGGAAATCGAGGAACACGGCTTACATGTCCCTATCCTTACTTTTGAAGGTCTATTCAGTGGCAAAAAATATTAGTTGATACAGGGTGATCAAAAATCGGATGTGATTTTGGATTTTTGATCACCCTGTATCAAATAATATGTATTTTATGTCACTGAATAGACCTTAAAAAGTTAGGATAGGGACTGTAAGCCGTTTTCCTCGATTTCCAACTGTTTGGCTACAACAGCCACCTGAATTTGAAAAAATGTGATTTTTGAGTAGCTGTAGATCCTTTACTATTCATATTAGATAACAAGTGTGATATATCATTGAAATCAGATTATCGAGCAGATTCTAAAAATATAAAAATATACAGGGTGTTCCATTTAAAAAACATAACTTTGATTTGGCACGGCCTTATGAAACACCCTGTCACATCGTAACTAATTTTAAAATGTGAAGCTTAAAGCTGCCTACTTTTATTATAACAGATCTACAGAGCTTCCTCACACTAATCAATCACCCTGTATACTATTTTTAGCTCTCTAAATAAAATTTAAAAATTTAGTTCCCATTTATTTATTATGAAGACCATAAGGTTTGTATTTAGCTGTTTAGAATAAAAAAGTAAAAATATGTATTTTTTTGGCGTTTTTGTGTTTCATGGATAATTTTTTTCGCTCACTGATAAAAATGTTTCTTCAGTTAAACATTATTTCTAAAGTTGTTCTGGTGCGATTCGTTGTATTGTTATTATTTTGTTTAAAATGGCTCACAATAACTACAATAATGATTACACATTCGGCGAAATGACGGACATGCACTTATGTTTTGGACTCGCTTCTGGAAATGCCAATGAAGCTCGCAGACTTTATCAGGAGCGCTTTCCAAATAGGCATCTTCCATTCGCTAAGACGTTTTCTAGAATTGACGATAGACTTCGGGAAACTGGTACATTTAAGAAAAACTCTAGTAACAGTGGAAGACAAAATTATGTGAGAACTCCTGCTTTGGAAGAAGCAATTTTGGATAGGGTAGCTGAAACCCCATCGACAAGTACCAGAAAAATAGCAAATGGTAAGTAATTACTTATTTATTATTTTAGCTACCCCGTACCTTATCGTATAAAACTAGTTTTTTTACTTGTTATTGCTTCTCTTACATTTCACGACTTTTCGTATCGAAACGAGTTGCGTTATGCAGAAAAAATCTGATTTCCCAAATCAATGGATTCTCTTTCTTAACTATTCACTACACAGATTCTCTCATTTAATTTCAGAAGTGGGAGTCGGACGTAACACGGTATGGAAAGTTTTGCGTGAACAACAATTGTACCCTTACCACATTCAAAAAGTTCAGGCACTTAAAGCTACTGATTATGAGCCGCGAGTTATCTTTTCTGAATGGTTTCTTGGAAGATGTAATCAAGATGCAATGTTTCTTAATAAAGTGCTATTTACCGATGAAGCTGGTTTCACTAGAGATGGTATAATAAATTTTCGAAATATGCATGAATGGGCTGAAGATAACCCTCACGCGGTTGTTGAACGTCACCACCAGGATAAATTTTCAATAAACGTCTGGGCTGGAGTTATTGATAATTACCTTATTGGACCATTTGTTTTGCCGAATAGGTTAAATGGAGCAGCATACAGGCTTTTTTTGGAAAATAACTTACATGAGCTTCTTGATAATATTCCGATTCAAATCAGACATAACATGTGGTTTATGCATGATGGAGCTCCACCACATTACAGCCTTGAAGCTAGACAGCACCTTAACGAAAGATTTGAGGGTAGAGTAATTGGCAGAGGTTGTCCTGTTAACTGGCCACCTCGTTCACCAGATCTAAATCCAATGGATTTTTTTGTTTGGGGTTATTTAAAATCATTGGTTTATTCCAGTCCTGTTGAAACAGTTGAAGAATTGGAAGAACGAGTTTTTCATCATTGCGAAGTTCTTAGGAATAATCCTGAAGTATTTTTTCGTGTAAGACAGTCTATGATGCGACGGTTGCGCTTGTGTGTGGAAACCAATGGTCGCCACATTGAGCATCTGCTTTAATTTTTTTTGATTTGTTTTTTTAGAATAAATATTTTTTTAAACCGTTTCTTATTATTAAATAAAAATAGTCCCACCACGACATTTGAACTACAATTATTTAGAGAGAGCTAAAAAAGTTATTTTTATTTACGAGATTCACCGAGGTAATTTAGGAAAATTGAAAATTAAGCTAAAGTGGACGAATATCTTTGGATGATGTTTTCTCGGAAACGGCTGCTCCAATCGAGATCAAACAAGTATTCCTTTTTGACGTAGTTTTCAATGTAGAATGTAAAAAAAATATGGATAAGTCATTACCAAAAACACAAAAAAGTTATGAATAATCAAAATTTTCAAAAAATTCCCAAGTACACCCCTGACGAAATAATTTCTTTTTGAAGGTGTCAAAAGGTCACTATTATTGATCATATTTAACAGCCAAAATTTGGTTCTTTTATTTGTTTCCATTTTTAAGAAAATTCAAAAAATCAAAATAAAAAAAATGATTTCGAGAGGCTGTTGCTCGCTTAGGGGGCACTTTAGGACATAGGTCTATAGGAACTTTTTTTCCATTTTTTGGTTAAGGAATCTGCCTGAGAATTTTGGGACACATTTTAAAGGACACCCTGTATAACGTAAATTGAAATTGTCTGTAACTTCCAAACGATTCACTTTATAATCCCAGGTATGTATTTTTGAAATATTAGAGTGGGAATAGAAAAACGCAAAAATATACATGGGGTTCAATTAAAAAGAGTATACATTTTATTTTTACTTAGTTGTTCATAAAAGCCTAGTTTTTAAAATTACTTGGTTTTTATGGTTTGTTGACACATCAGTTATTTTGTTGGACATAATGGTGTACTGTTTACTTTCTTCCCATACGGTAATATATTTTAAGGATATTGGATTGAAATATTTATATTTACAAATTTCATAGAGTTTTTCAGAAATGTTGCTGTTTGTCTACGGGTGTACCAATAAAAACTCTCAGGCCGGATATTTTGGTAAGAAATGGAGATATTTTAATTCTCTTAAAGTCAGTTCACAAAGCACCTAGAATGCTTCAGTTATAAAGATAAATTTTAAATTGGTCAATATGTAGATGCCGCTGCTCTCAATATTTTTTTTTTTTTTTCGATGGGAGGATCTTTCTTATGTATTTTATAAATGTTATGTGGTGCATTCAATTAGTAATTAAATTTGCTTTCAAATGAAGTGTCACACCACTTTAAAATACGTTACAGTTTTTTATCCCGATAGAGGGCGGTAAAATTAAAAGTATCGCAATAAACAGTTAAATTTAATGAATTTCATAAAATTACCTTTTCATTGATGTACTACACATAGTAGTGTCACATTTTATAATGCCTAATAGTTTTTTATCCCGCTAGAGGGCGCTAAAATTTAAGTAACAAAATGTACAGTCATTTACCCTTAATCTCATTAAATAGGTGTTGGTGTATAGGCACTGTTTTTAAATAGATATGAGTTCCCCATTTGTTCGTAATTTATTATAAAATCGAATACTGAGGTACTTGCACGTTTATTAAAATTTATATTTAATTTTTAAGAGGATTTTTGTTATTTCCGTGTCATGACTGATGTAGCTGAAGTTACAGTTACTTCCAAAAATAAACCTTTGGTCCTTTACAATGGCTATCAATATGCACTAAAAAAGAAAACAAAGTTAAACGTACTTGGTTATGCATAAAAGGAAAAAGTGCACAATGTAGAGGTTCCTTAATAACAACTTCGGAAAATATTGTCATTTCAAAATCAGTTATGTACATTATAATATACATTCAATAAAGCAGTTAACTATTTATTTATTTAATATTATGTCAGGTGCAACGCAACCTATCCCTATATTATTTTTCTAATTAATTAGAAAAAAATTATACTGGAAAAAATACTAAAATTAAAGTTGGATAACTAGTTTTTTTGGAAAACTTTATAGAATATTTTCATCTTAATTTAGGCTGTACAATATTTTTTTTCTTTTTTCCATCTCAATATTGTACTTTTAGAAAAGTCATTAGTGACATCATTCTCTATAATTCTGTGCTTGACATAATTTTCCTAAAATGGTCAGTATTCGAGAAATTTGGAGAAAAAGTGGAAAATTCGAATTGTTTTTATTCTCCTCTATTACTTTTATCCCCTCATTTTGTATCGGACTAGTTATAGCTCATCTTCAAGTCATAGTTTCTGGTTGAAAGCTTTTAAGCGGCCGTATCTCAAAATATCTTAAAGGAGAATAAAAAAAAATATTTTAAGTGAGACACCTCAATTATAATATGTCATTCTTATCCCCTACTTCACCATAACCGATACAATTTAAATAGGGAAAGTACCAGGTATAACACATTAACAAAGAGGTTATTTTGTGCTACTTTTAATTTTAGCTCCCAATAGCATGATAAAAAATAGTTACGTCTTGTACTGTGTGACACTTCATTTGAAAGCTAATTTTTTTAGTAATAACAATGCACCACATAACATTAAACTAAATATCTTCATATTATACATGCAACAAAATATAGTTAGTAACAGTGCAATATTTTTTTTAAGTTCATCTTTGAGTTAGTTAACATAATATAATGTAGTGCATTGAATTACTAATAAAATAATCTTTTAAATTAAATTTCACACTTTAAAATACGTAACCGGCGCTAAACTTAAAAGTAGTCCAATGCATAGTAATCAGTAGTGGCTTGTAACCAAAATTTTGGAGATTCAAAGTGACAGAATATAGATATCAGTACAGATATATGAAAAAAACTTTCGGTGTTTTAAAAAGTATACAACATACCTTCCTAACACTGACAGTTTTTTACCTACATCTGTACCGAGATCTATATTCTGCTACCGTGAACCCCCAAAATTTTGACCACAAGCCGCCCCTGACAATAATAGGTATTGCTGAATTCGCAATTCCTCTTTAAATGATCTTTTCGATGATGCGTCATACTTGGTAATTTTCCTATCTAAATTATAGTAGTTAGAGTGACGGAGGGGAGAATAATATCATATAAAAATTAAGGATATGATGGAAAGGTGTCCCCCTTGCACTAAAAATCGCCCAGTTTTTGTGTTATTTTTTTAATTATTTTTCAAGATATTCGAAGATACGGCCGCTAACAACTCTTAATCAGAGATATAAGAAAATAAAAGAAATATCTAATAAGAAACTTTTTTGGGGTAGTTATAGTCCATCTTCCAGTGATTCACCATAGTAAAAATATTAAAATTTAGAATACTAAAAATGTATCGCAAGTATTTTAAGTTTACCTACTCCTAACTACTTGCAAATAAAAACAGGGCGCAACTGCCACTAACTTGACCCTTCTTAAAAAGCAGGTAAGCTCCAAAAGTAGGATAGGGCGCAAATGACACAATTTTAGGTAGTGGCCGCAAGGACCACGGGCGCATCTACCATAGATCCCTAAATTTGTTACAAATATTGCAGTTGAATTGATTAAATATAATATAAAATTATTATTAGGTTTATAATAGTCACATTAGACTCCATTAATGAAGACGTTTAATTCTGCTCTCAATTATACAAAATATTCTGCATTATTATTTAATTAAAAAGTTGTACATTATTTTTCATTTCATTTAACCAGTTGATATTTTCCCAAAGAACAGGTCAAACTTTCGAGTATTTACCTGGAAATACTCATAAAATTTTTAATCTGAAACCCGCGTAAGTATAGCGAACAGACTGTAGAACGAAATCTGTTTAAAAATGCATTTTTTACAAGATGCGCCACATAAGAAAGATCCTCCCATCAAAAAAAAATTATTGAGCGCAGCGCCATCTACCTATTAACCTATTTAAAATCAGTTTATATCTAAGACCATTGTATTTAGATCAACTAGTAGAACAATACCAGTGCAAATTATCTTGGAGGACAATGGACAGTATCAATAGGTGGCAGCAAGCTCCGTGGTGTCCAAGTCATGTCTTTTGTCATCTTTTACCGAGCCATGGAACGGTTGTCGAAACTGAATAATGAACGTAATTTCTTTATTTACTAATAGATGGACCGATAGCCTATTCAGAATATTTGTTCTAAAAATGAGTTTAATTATGCTTGATGAACATTTATTTACGATTTATCATCATTTTAAAGAATATAAAAATATTAATTTAAATTTGGCAATCTAACCAAATTAATTTAAAAATTAAGTGATTCTATACTCAATTAGAAAGCGCTAGCGCTCGGGCCTTTTTGATGAAGTTCTGTACTGTTTCTGACAGATGTCGCGACAGAATTGCCTCCAATGAAACGTCCTTAAGGTTGTTCTACTATCTTATCTAAATACAATGCTAAAACTAAAGATCTTTTAGTGCTCTCTGAACTGGCTTTTACAAAATTCAAATATTTCTATTCTACCAAAATATCCGGCCTGGGAGTTTATATTGGTACACCCTGTATAGTTTTGCATGTCAGATAGTTTAAATGTACATCCTATTAACTAGTAAAGTTTGAAAAATTTCAAGCTCAGTTGGATATACGTTTTGTAAAGATATAGCTGATCCAAGTGTGCTGCTTCTCTGTCTTCAATTTTTGAAAGAAACATCTACTAATTTACTTCCATTCTTAACTTTCTTTCATTCTTTTTATCTTGTGTAAATTACAACTTGAAATTTGTTTCTATAAATCCTTTGTCCGCGTCATTGTGTTCTTCTTCTTCTTTATCATCTGTTTTTCCATGATCTCCAGTATAAACTTTTAAATGACTCATTTATAATAGTAGGATTTCTAAATGGTTCTTGAGATTACTTCCTAAAAAAGAATTAAGACAGACAGACAGACGCCTACTTTATTTTTTTATACATATTATTTATATACATACATATTATATCACTTTAATTTGATGGCAGATGTTTTAGAAAAAAATTATACTAATCCAAGTATATACTTTTATAGAATCGTTAACCTATACCAACAACCAAGACATGTGTTCTTTTTTACATTTTTAACACCACGTAATAATTTTCTCACAGCATCTATTTTTTAACAACTTTTAATATAAACTCTAATTTATTTATTCCTCTATACATGATTCATACTTTATAATCTCGGATTATTTATTTTGGAAGTATGTATTATTCTTGTGAGTGTCTGTTTTATAATTACTATTTTTTCCTTCTGGAAAATAACGATATTAATATTCTGTTATAATGTTAATGTTTAGTCTCATTATTTTTTTATAAATAGAAATAAGGTATACGGATGCTATTTGACTGTGACTACTCGATTTAAATAACTGATAATACAGTAATTGAAATTCAGCTCACAAGAGAACCTAGCGACAGACAATTATTGGAGGTACTTAAAAAGGGGAAACTTTGTTTAAAATACGAAAAAATAATTTAGTAGATAGAGAATGTAAAAATTAGTACTGAATTATTTAACAACAGAGTAAAATTTTAGTGTTCCGTCTCTAAATCGGAAAAAACTCACATACATTGAGAATAATTTGTAAATTGAACAAACATTATTTATTTTAGGAGTTTTGTAGAGGGCGTCAATTGGAAGTTATGGAAAAAATCCGATTTCATCGTGTGGGATATCAAATGAAAGCTCTTTGAAGCACGATATCAAAATGTACGATACGTTCGTTTATGTTACATTTTCTTCAACGCTTTTCAGTTAGTCCAACTTATCAATAAAGCACAAAAGCAATACTCAGAAAAGCTAATAAAAAAGACACGAACGCAGGCGGAGATTGAATTATATTCCGTTGCCCTCACAGCACTTAAGCTTCCCGTAAGCCCATTGTGCATCCTTCAGGGGCATATAATATTTAATGGTATTAAAGAAGGCCGGCGATGAAGACGATGAATCTAAACCGTTAGTTTTCAAAGTGCAAATTTTAGTTTGTAAAATAAAAGAGCCAGTTGTGAAATAAAAGGGAAAAACGTATTGCGAAAAAGATGGCGATGGTGGGAGGGATCAAAATAGAATCCTATCGAGTACTTATGTACAAAATCATAAACTGTCGAACATGTTGCTTGAAAATGGTTGCCTAAAACGATTAATTAAAGAAATGGATGACAAAAATAGAATTTTAAAAGAAAACAATGGCTTATTGCTGCAATGGGTGCCTTTTCTTAAATAAAAAACTGCCTATAAAAAGTGCTTGTGAATAGGGGCCTTAATAACGTCGGCGAGAGGTGTTTCTATAGATGCCTCATCTTTATCTTCGAAAGTAGCTATTTCGTGGATTTCTACCACCCTGACGATAAATGCATGAGTATCGGTAACGTGTGGATGGTGGGTTAACCCACGGCATTTAGGGCTCACTAGGCCCATTGTGCATCCTCCTAACTAAATAGGCACCTACTAGCTCGTGAGCCAGCCTACAGATTTAATGTAGTTTATAACGTCGCTAAGAGGTACTTCTTTTATATTGGCCGGTGCTAGCTAATTCACGCCGAACGCAAATGTTCTAATAAACGAGATCATCGGGCAATTGTAGAAGATTTGCTCGATGGTCTCATATTCTTGTTCGCATCCCCTGCAAAATACGGATTCAGACACCACCATGATGCTATTATACTTGGCAATAACCAGTCAGAATGCCTGTGATCAGGCGCAGAGTTCATTTATTCATAGTCAAGTTTTTGTTTGCTGTAGTGAGTGTAATGTTGTCAGGATAACTTAGAAGCGCTCTGCCAATTGTGTAGCTTCTTGTTTCATAATATCTTTTCTTGAATTTCACAAGGCATTGTTCTTTAATTTGGTTTGTTACTACCGATGTTGTCAGTCCAATAGAAAATCCAGGTCCAAAATATATTTGGTTGGCTGCCTTTTGGCTAGTGAATCATCAAGACGGTTTCCTGTCCATGTGGTGTGACCTTCGACCCATCTTAAGTTGACCACATTGTTGATAGATACTTCGGCCAAAGCCTCGTGTCATTCTAATACTAACCCTGAGTAAATTCGGGGTATGTCCAGGGTCAGTAGTGCTGGTCTACTATGTGTGTAGATGAGCATGTTCCTTCCAGTGATATTATTTCTGGTGATTTCTTTTCCTTCTATGACAATCCCTATCGGCTCGGTTTGAACTACATTGGCACTACTGCTCACAGTCCATTGTATGTTTTGGTTTATGGATCTGGAGTTTATTCCACATCCTGAGCCTTGTTTTGTTTTAGAACCGTTGGTTTATATATGAATCGTACCTACCACTTCCGTCTCTTCTATTTGTTCTGTTATAACTTTATATGGCTTATGGAGGATATATCTCGGTGAGATGGAGTCCATGTTTGCTTGAAGCAGTGGGAGCATATCGAGCGCCTCCTGCCAAAAGCGACGTCTCGTCTAACCAGATCCTACATCAGATTCTATTCCAACCGTGCGGAGCAAATCCCTTGGTGAAACTATTCTGTCAAAATAATTATCAACACTACTTATTTTAAAGCAATTAGTATTTGGAACACTATTGCACAAGTGGTCATATTATTTTTTTCATAAGGAAACAGCACTAAATATAAATTGAATTGGGTAGGTTGTGTAATAATTATATTTTTGTCCAAGATTTCTTGGGGTTAGTATTTCTTATATGAAGAATTGGAAAAGTATGTTTTTAGTTGTGATTCAAAATAATTGCTGGCTTGCTTTGTATTGATTTGACAATAGTTGGTTAGCAATTTTGAGATTCAAAGCTACATTTAAGTTAGATATTTATTTTATACCTAGAAATTGTGAAACAATGAACCGCTACTGTACTTTTTAAAAGTTTTTTGATCGATTAAGAAATCCCAAACTTTATATTTGCTTGAGCATGTAGAAAATGTCTATTTATATTACTATAATAATATATCTTCTAATATTCTATAGTAAGTACAGGTTATTTTCAAGTTCATCTTTAATAACATGGCTATTACAGTTTTGTAATCCATCTGGTGATTTATTATAATGAATTGGTGAGTAATTGATGAATATCATTAATTTTTAGTCTGTTATTATTACGTGTTACTCTCACTTAAACCAAAATTATAGCTTTTATTATTATTATTTTCCTATTTGAGAAAAATTTAAGGGGAATTTGATTTATTTGCTATAATCGATTCAAATCATCTGTGAGAAAATATTTCAAAAGATTTTAAAATGGAATTCGAAATAGTTGAATACTGAGTGACAGGTAAACCTGGTGCAAGTACAGGTATACGACCGTACTCCCACTCAAAGGGATAAAGAATAATTGGTAGGCTCGGCAGATGTTTCACGGGGGTTACATGACTTGTTTTTTCTAGAATAAGATGAAGGTATTTGTTCAAGACTGGCAGGTAATAAGTCATTCGCATTGGAATATTTCCCAATAAAAATAGTTTTTTCTCGAAATCATTTTTTAATACTAGAAATTATTACCTAATAAAAATGTGTACACAGTTTTGTGGAGAAAACAGACGTTATCTAGGATTAAAATTGGACGAACAGTTAAACTTTACAGAATATATTTAAATACTAGTCAACAAAACAATCCGAAAGAATGACTGCTTTGGTCATTAGGTGGGGTTTTATCTAGGTGTTTTTACTGGATTTCAACGCTACTTTAGGAACATAATTGTTTCGTATTTCCTGGTTTTTGAACTCAAATTATTTATAGCTTTTGTACAGCTCAATATAACCATATATTACACTTGACCATTTTACTACTTTTCGTCTATGACAAATGGTAGTTTCTTGATACCATTTGTTTCAAACTTCGATAACTCAATCAAGGACACACACACACACACACTTTGATTTCACTACTTTTTATTATTTAAAAGTTACATAAAAGCATAAAACAGTTACATTTATTTGTATAAAAAAAAGCTATTGCTTCCTTGACTTTCTATATGTTAATCGTTTTATTGTCTTGTTGGGGACTGAAAGGCCCTCACATCCTGTTGGTATAAATTCCGAACATGCTCCCCCCTTGAATGAATTCAGTTCGTTCAAAGTTCCATTAAACATAAAACAAGTGCAAATGTAAAGATGAACAAAAATATAACATAACATAACCTTAAATAGTTTTTTTATATATATACTGGTTAAACACATATTTTTGTTATCGCACGTTTAATCAGACCATCACGAGACTTTAGCTGAACCACGCGTATTATATTGTCCTTTCCTGGATAACGTTGAACTATTTTACCCAGAGACCAATCTTGGGAAAATGATTTCTCTTCTTGAATTAAAACTAGTAAACCAAATTTTATACTATTCTGGGATTCTTTCTTCCATTAACTCCATTAACTCTACTAAATACTCTTTCTGCCATCGGTTCCAAAAGTGTTGAACTGTCGCTTGAAGCCTGAGGAGACAGGGGACGGGAATTTAGTATCCCCTCGATTAAAGCAATAATTGCTGAAAAATCCTCATAAGTATATTTGTTTTTCCCAACTACTTGTTTTAAATGATATTTGGTAGCCTTTATTCCAGCTTCCCAAATTCCTCCGAAGTTTGGGCTTTTGGCTGAAATAAAACTCCAATTTATTCCCTCATTTGCTAAATAATTTGCGATATTAACCGAATTAAAAAAAGCATGCATTTTGGATATTTCGTTATTTGCACCAACAAACCATATTCCGTAACTCGTAACTTCGATAACTCAATCAAGGACACACACACTTTGCTTTCACTACGTTTTATTATTTAAAAGTTACATAAAGGCATAAAACAATTACATTTATTTGTGTAAAAGAAAGCTATTGCTTCCTTGACGTTCTATATGTTAATCTTTATTGTCTTGTTGGGGGCTGGAAGGCCCTCACATACTGTTGGTACTGCGGCGTTGCCGAAGTTTGGTATAAATTCCGAACACCACTTATTATTTTAGTAAAACAATGTGAATCGTATAGAAGGTAATTTAATAAGTAATAACCATTTTTGAGCTGATTACGTGAGAGCCCAAAGCTTTGATGGTTGCTTCGCTAATCCTAAAATTTCTTGTTGACAGTTTTGGTTGTAATTTGTTAGACCTTCAAAGAGATCGGAGAATAACAATAGACGAAGAAGAGATGACGTCTGTGTGTGTGGTTTATCTATCAAAGGCGTTTTAGAAGAAAACTATTAAATTTTTGAAGTTTTAAAATTATATTAAACATAATCCAAGAATTTAATTACAAAATAAATTACAATTTTTGATCAAAACATGATTAAATACAACAAATGATGAACTAATAAGGTTGTACACACTCTAAAAATAATATTTTCAAGCTAATAATGAAAACATTAAAAGAAAGATATCCAAAAACAGTCACATGACTTTCTCAAAATGTAGTCCATTCTGTTGAATGCAGAGTTTATTGATTTTTTGCAGTTATTAAATTATGTCTTATAAAATCTATTGTACCCATAGAAAATTTAAACTCAG
Organism: Psylliodes chrysocephalus; assembly: GCA_927349885.1. Taxonomy (NCBI): domain Eukaryota; kingdom Metazoa; phylum Arthropoda; class Insecta; order Coleoptera; family Chrysomelidae; genus Psylliodes; species Psylliodes chrysocephalus. The sequence goes on along the minus strand of OV651815.1, from coordinate 18,421,168 downwards.
TCCATGCTTTTGATTATTAAGATAAACTTTCAAAGGATTCACCTTGTATCTTAAAAAAAAAACTGTATTATTATGTAAGAAGCTCCAAATCTGATATTTTTATAGAAAAAAAAACTTGGTCAAGTGTATTTAACCATACAAAAGCTATAAAAAAATTACAGTTAAAAATCCAGTTTCATGTTTAAAAAAGTAAGTTGAAGATGGTCCTGGAAATACGAAACGTCGTAATGAAAATTTTAGTGGGGCTGGTCGTAAGAAACTTTATTTATAATAAAAACTTTGATATATTTTATATAATAACAACGTTACACTTAAAGACTAAAATAAACTTTTTCGGATTTTATTAAATACCTCCAGAAGTAGCCGGCAAATTTAGAACTGTTATAGACCATTACAGGCTCGGGCGTTCATCAGGGTTCAAATTTAGGACCTCTTCTGTTTCTATTTTTTGTTGATGTTCTCACTGCACTAGTATCGTCAGACTGTTTATTGTATGCGGATGATTTTAAATTGTCTCGGGGATATATCTGTTCATTTGAAAGTTTAAATGATGTAGATACAATTTCATTATTTTATTATGATATCAACCTATAGTAGAAACAAAAATTCACATAAAATTATATATTCAATACAGAATTGGCTAGCTCATGGGAGCTAGGTATACTCTTCTAAATGGAAGGATAGATTTTTTTTATTAGTTTGCATTGCACCTAGCTATATTTCAGCCATTCAGCAATTTCTCTTTATTATAAACTTAAGTGAACTTAAGAGGCTAAAAACTAAGAGTTCTCCCAATGGTATCTTCTCCTTTCTCTTCTGATAAACAATATACTGCACACGCGCTCTGTGCTCTGCCTTAACACACTTTCACATCACTATTTGAAATGGTTTGGTTCTGCCGAGCCTTCTCATTAGGTATCGATTGTCCAGGAACTGTAGAACTTCAATATTGACATGATCATGTAGTCGTTTTTCATGTTTTTTTTTGCGACGGTTTTCCTCTCTTCTTCGAATGTAGGCATTCTCAGATCTCTATGTAGATCTGATTTCCTAACATACCAAGGGTGCGTTTACTATTGCCCTTAATATTTTGTTCTGGAAACGTTGTATTATATTTATGTTAGTTTTACTGACACACCTCCAGAGCTGTATGCCGTAAGTCCATACTAGCTTCAGTACTTGTTTACATTTTAAAAGTTTATTTTCGATTAAAAGTTTTAATTTTCTATTTATCAACTAGTATAATTTTCTATATTTAAGTATTTCGCCGAATTAGAATATGGTATTCCAGTATTATTTAATGTTACTGGTAGTTATTCTACTGATCTTTTATTAGTGAAGTTAACCAGAACTGTTTTAGTTTCGTTGAGCTTAATGCGCCATCTTTTTGTCCACTTATAGATTTTATTAGTTGCATATTTTGTTTTCTGATCGATTCTTCTATGGTTTTACCGATGGCAAGTATGGCTGTGTCGTTGGCAAATGTGATTACTTTCACATTTTGCGTTTGTGGTATGTCGGAGGTAAACAACAAGTAAAGAACTGGCCCCAGAACACTTTCTTGAGGTACCCCTGCTTTAGTTTCTTTAAGTTTGCCATATTCTTCTTCTTGTTTTACTCGGACGAATAAGATTTTAAGAAGACACAATATTGCCTAAGTAGAAGTTTATTTATTGTATATTCAAGGCCCTCTAACCATACTTTGTCGAAAGCCTAAGCTACATCTAGATTAAGTGAGGTGCAGGTCTTCTTTTCTTTCAGTGTTTTTTCTATTTCATACGTTATTCTGTGTACTTGGTCAATAGTGGAATGCTTGTTCCTAAATCCAAATTGGTGGCCAGGTATTATATTTTTACTGTCTATCAGTGGTTTCAATCTTTTTAGTAAATGTTTTTCGAAAAGTTTAGAAAACACTGGTAATAGGGATATAGATCTATAGGACTTTACTTCATATGGTGCTTTTCCAGGTTTGGGTATCATTTTTATTTCAGCGACTTTCCAGTTGCTATGTACATGCTCTAGTCGAAATACAGCGTTTATTACATTAGGATATATTTAAGCAGAGTTATCGTGGATACAAAGACATACACAGACAGACCGATATCATCGCGAAAATAGTCAAATAGTAAAGTTCCCGAAAAGTCGAGTTCGATAAAATTATGCTGCCTATACTTTTCTTACTGGATACAGGAAAGTAAAAACGAAAAAAATATTTCAACTTTAACGTTTTTCCACAAAAAATTTTTATTGATGCATGTTTTGTCCAATCCACAAATTTTGGTTCGAATGACCAGCGCTTACTCATTGTTTCAATAGTACTCACTCTATGTACAATATAATTTACTGATGTGAATAGTTTCCTAAAATTTAAATGTAGACTAAAATAATTAATTATTAAATGAAATGTATATCATTTATCACTATGAGTTAATACATTTTTATTATACAAATATGTTGGAGTTCGTAGGTTTGGTGGAGAGACACTGCAATTTTCGCGATTCTTTCAGAACTACAAATATTATTATTATTAATATAATGTTGCGGATTATTGATACTGTACTTTATTTGTAGTTAAGAAAAAGTAGCAATACATGTAAATTGTTTGAAATAAATGAATAAATTACCAATCAAAATACTAAACTTTTCCCCATTTAACCGACATTGTAAATTTTTGCAGTTAGATTATGGAAATGTACAGAAGTCTATAGAAGATGCAAATTAAATTTTGCCCATCCTATATATCTTTGTTTTGAACTTTTACAATAAAAATACCAGTTCGAGTGCTAAAATTACTGTTAATAAATTATCTGCCTATATGTTTATAAATTGAATTAAAATAGTTTCGTTTAACATAGATAACAGCTCGTACAAACAATAACAAATTGATTGGATACGCCTTAATACGTCAGGTACAGAGGTCCTCTGAATTATTACGAGTCACAGGCGAAAACATTAGTTTGCTGTTTGCTTAGGAAAGGTGTAAGTAAACTAAATTCTCGCTATACAATTTCAGACGAACAAAGTTCAAAAAATCACAATACGCGTGTTACTTATTGCAAGGTATTTATTTGCTTTACGAATCATTAAAATATTGCAAAATTCAGAAGCGATAAAAACAGAATCATGTTGGATTTCGTCATTTCGTCTACTTAATATTCATGATATTAATTTATAATGATCTAACTCACAAGAATAAATAATTCCACAATATTGAGCGGTAGTACCACCTGATGCCCATAAATACCACAGCCACGACCCAAACCATGACCACGATCAAAACCACGACCAAAATACTGTGTAGAATCTCTTAATCCAGGAGTTTCCAAACTGGAGTTTCCTGGCACCTTCTTCAATCCAAATTCCTGGTCTAAGTAAAAGTATGCCTAATCGTAAGTAAAAGATAAAAGTAAATAAAACTCGTATATCTTCATTATTTTTTTTTTTACTTTATTGATTAAAGTCATAATTATTAATGACTTAATGAGCATGCAAATCACTACACATTTTCTCAAATCGTGGAATTAAACTGTGCACGGCCACCCTTATTTCCTTTTCCACGTTGATTTTTGCTCTATACTTGCTTTTTATTACCTACAACTACTGCCGAGAATCCAGCTTCACACAAATACGACGCGCGACGTCAAAAATGGAATTAAAATCCACTGACTCTTATGACAAGGGACTCTTAATCTTTTACTGAAATCTAAAATTCTGTTTATTCTATGCTGTCAAATTTTCAAACTGTTGTCAGAATCCGTGCAAACCAAGTGAAATTGTCATTTTGAAAATATTTTTCAAACCAGATAATTAGATTAGAGAATATATTTAGTTAGGTACGTGGGCCATGTAGCCTCCCCCTCCTCGACCTTTACAGATATATTGTGGATATTCTTTAATCAAAGATTAGAGTACTTTGTCTAGTTTGGTATTTTGGAGTAAACGCCATCATATACTATAAAGTAGTTCTTTGGCGTAGCTAGTTGCCCTTGGTTTTTATTCTCAGTCTCGATAGACATTAGCAGGAGCATAATACATGTACTGCAGTTTTCTCCTCTTCTTGATAGAATCGGCACAAAATCTCTTCTACCAGGCCGATATTTTACATATGTTTGTTAAACCTACAGTCCCCTGGTAATAGGAAGGTACCTTAATATTTTTCATACTCGGCGACTTGACAATGGTCCTTTTATAAGAACCGTCTGTCTTGTCTCTGTCTTGGTGAATTGTTTCACCATATCTGAGATTTTTAACATTCATTGCTTCGTGTTTTTCTGGTTGTCTTTGTGACTCGTTCTCGGGGTAATAAATCAGCCTTTATACCCTTATGTCCTCTGTGGCCCGGTACCTAGGCTAAGGTTAGCCTGTTTTAACTACCCAGCTCTGTTAGGGCTTCCAAACAGTACCACACAAGCTTCGAGTGGTACCTGCATTTACAGTGTCTTAATACCTCTTTTGTGCAGTAATGTATTGCTACTATTTCTGACTGGAATACTGACGCATTACCTCTCACTTAATGAGATTCTTGTCTTTGGCTTGGCACTATATTATATACCTATCATAAGTGCCCTTTAAACATCAGCACCTCAGAGGTAAGGTGTGTTAAGTCAAATTTTTCTGAGAAAAGAGTTTTCTCCACTTGTGGATTTACCGTACTAAATTTTATTTTGTGGAAAACATAATTAACTTCCTAGTTGCATTATTTCGCCACAAGATGGCGAAACAGTTGATAAGTCACAAACCAAGTATTGCAAATTTGGGGTTAATATTGTTAAGTCACATCAAAGTCAAAATTTTAGAACAAAGTAAAAAAATTAACCAGATTTCGAAATAAATTGAACAAACAATTGACTTTTGCAAATACCCCAATATTTAGTAAATTCACGGTTTCTTTACATTTGTTAAAACTATGTTCTGTAGCTGTATCTGTAACGTGTGGAGGGTGGGTTACTCCCACGGCACTTAGGTCTCATTAGGCCCATTGTGCATCCTCCCAAGATGATAGGCACATCCTAGCTCGTGAGCCAGCCTACAGATTTAATGTAGTTGACAACGTCGCCAAGAGGTGCTTCTCTTATATTGGCCGGTGTTAGCCGATACTCGCCGAAGACAAATCTTCTAATAAATGAGAGCGTCGAGTAATCGCAAAGGATATGATCGATGGTCTCATCTTCTTGTTCGCACCCCCTGCAGAGTGCGGATTCTGACAGCCCCATGATATGGAGATGCTTCCTTACTTGACAATGACCAGTCAGAATGCCTGTGACTAGGCGCGGATTCTGTCTAGTCCAAGTATTTGTTTGCTGTAGTGTTATCAGGATAACTTAACAGCTCCCTGGCAACTCTGCAGTTTCTTGTTTCATCTCATCTTTCCTTGAATTTCACAAGGGAATATTCTTTAATTAGGTCTGTCACTACCGATTTTGTCAGGCCAATAGAAGGGCCAGGTCCAAAAAGTATTTGGTTGACTACTTTCTTGGCTAGTGAATCAGCAAGACGGTTACATTTCGATGTGGCGTGACCTTTGATCCATCTTAAGGTGACCACATTGTTGATGGATACTTTGGCCAAAGCTTCGTGACATTCTAGTACTAATCCTGATTAAATTCGTGGTCTGTTCAGGGTGAGTAGTGCTTGTCTGCTATCTGTATAGATGAGCATGTTCCTTCCAGCGATATTCTTTCTGGTTATTTCTTTTGCGGCTATGAGAATCCCTGTTAGCTGTGTTTAAACTATACTGACACTATTGCTAACAGCCCATTTTATGTTTAGGTTTAAGAATCTGACCCTTCTATTTGTTCTATTTTAACTTTATATGGCTTATGGAAGATATATCTCGGTGAGATGGAGTCCATGTTCGCTTGAAGCAGTGGGAGCGTAACGAGCGCCTCCTGCCAAAAATGACGTCTCGCCTCACCAGATCCTGCATCAGATTCTAATCCAATCATGCGCAGGCGTGTCATTCTCGTCAAAGCAACCTCCTTGATGTAAATATCAAGGGGAGTGAGACTAAGAATGACTTCCATCGCTCTGGTCGGTGTTGTTTTCATGGCTCCTGTTATGTTGAGACATGCTGTTCTTTGAATTTGTTCTAGTTTACGGATAGCTGTTAATTTTTGGGTGTTCGTTACCCAGACAACTGCACCGTATGTTGGCATAGGTCTTATGATAGCCGTGTAAGTTCATGCGACGACTCTCGGAGAAAAACCCCAGGTGCGCCCCACGATCCAGCGGCATTGTCTATAAGCGATGTATGCTCTTTTAACTTTGTATTCTAAATGCGAGTTCCATGTTAACTTGCTGTCAAAGGTGAGACCTAGGTACTTCACATCTGTTGCAAAGTTTAGTTTTGTGTTTAGGAGTTCTGGAGGTTTTAATTCCATTTTCATTCTTTTCCTTGTGAAAAGGACCATTTCTGTCTACTTAGGATTGATAGACAGTGAATGGTCCTTGCACCACTGTTCTATAATTTTTAGAGCTACTTGCATTCTTTCGCAGAGTATGTTCTCAAAATTACCTGTTTGCAGAATGACCAGGTCATCTGCATATGCTATTGTATCGTGACTGTCATTACTGAGGCGGCTGATGAGGGTGTCGAGGGCCATATTCCTCAGTGGACATTCCCTCGCAACCAAGCCTCTTATATTTACATCTTCTACACTTATGTTTAGTGCTCGCTTTGAGAGCATGTTATGTATCCATCCACTAACCATTTGTGGAACATTTCTGTTGGTTAGTGAGGGTATTATCTTTGGGAAGGTGGTATTATTAAAAGCACCTTCTATGTCTGTGAAAACACCCAAGGCGGACTCTTTATTGTCCATTAATCTCTCTATCTAACTATGTTAAAACAATAAGTGAACTTATAATGCCTCTCCTGACACATATATATTTACCTCTGAGGTGCTGACATCATTTTTATAGCTCGTGAAAGATCAAGTTCATTTGGCGTCAAAAATTATTATAAAAAAGTATTTGCCTGCATCTTCATTCAATCTTTTTTAATATGTTTTTACCCTGCAAGTAAAAACAAAATAGACAGAAATTTAGATAATTATAGCTTCTCATTTTTTTTTTTTTTTTTGAATAAAGATAATTTCCAGACCGTAGCAAAATTTTACATAAATAAAACTTTCCTTGGTATAATTGGTCATAAATTTTATTTTATATTGTTAGCACCGCACTACATATGTTTCGGAAAACTTTGTTTCTATCTTCGGGTGCAGTCAAAATTTAAAAGCATTAAAAAAACACATGGGGACGATTACAAACAGTTTAAAATTTTTAAAATATCAGAGACCCCATCTTAAAATAAAATTTATGACCGATTACACCAAGGAAATTTTTATTCATATAAAAACTTTTGTTTTTTTGTTTAATTAGGCCAATTGTCTTGATTCAATATTAATTATGAAGCTTTTACAATATTTCGCAGCGCCCTTGGAAGAGGCCGCGGCATAGAGTTTAAAAATCACTGCCTTAATGATTGCAAACTCTATTTTCGTAAAAACTTACTGCAAATTGTGTAAATTTTCTCTATGAATAATTCTAAATGTATTTATTTTTGTTTCAGGTGAGAATTATTCGCTGCTAAACAATTTTTGTAAGTACAGAACCTAGATAAAACAAATGTTTTACCTAAAAAATATAGTTTGTAGTACGAATTAATAGACTTATTTAACAATTATTTCTTCGTTGTATCATTTTCTAATGTTTACCGAAAAGGTAGATGACCTACAAATTCATAAATACATCCAGATGTTTACATCTAAAAGAATTCTACCTGTGACGATAGAAATACCACTAGCAAAACAAAAATTGTTTACTCAATTCGATACAGATTTGTATTTGTATCTATTATTCCACCAGTGATGCACCCGTTTATGTATACCAGGTGTTAAAGATATTTTTGTAGATCGAATATCTCGGTTATAGATATACTCTGTTTGCGGAAACAGGAGAAAAACGATTAGCAAAATACGAACAAAAAAAAAAAGAAACAGGAAAAATAGGATGAAATGCAGTAGAGAAGATATTAAAAACGGTAGAGACAAACTGAGGAAAAATATAAGATCCTAATAATATCCTTGAATCGGAACTACCTGCGCGTCGGGCACTAAACTACATCCTGCGGTAGCAAAAATGGCACTTTCCTCCCTAGTAATGAAAATAGCTATTCCCTGTAGATCTGGACTGTAATGATAGGAACGTTGAGTTTATAAATTTAATGTTCCACCTTTTAGTGTTGATTTAATTGTTTTAATCATAAGAATAAAATAAAAAAATATAAATTTGAACAAATTAAAGGTTAACTCAAACTTACCGAATAGGATGGAACGGCAACAATGTCCTGGGGATTAAACTTCCCCTAAAATCGCGCAATGCGAGGTAAGTAAAGGTTGTGGTAAAAGGTTAATAAAATTTGCCGGTTTGAATCAATTTAAACTTTATCGTACAATTATTTATCGCGATCCATTTGTTTTCGTTCTGTCTTGTGTCGTATCCCGACAGTCTTCTAAATCCGTGAAGAGCAAAAAGAGTCCAAAGTGCAGAAAGAGGCATTGGAATAGGAGGAATGGATAAATATGTAGCAAGTAAACCTTTGTAATGGAGCAAAAATTAAAAAAATATTAATACCTTTTGTTAGGTGGGGTTCTTAGTTAACTTTTCAATCCGGTGACAGCCACTTATACGAGGGCATATTGGTATCCAGTTAGTCTGAAATGGTTTTATTAAACAAAATTGAATAAATAAGTTTCCGGAGTTTAGCATTCATAAGTTGAACGGTGATGAAAAGTTTTTAAATAAAAATTATAGCCAAAAACAATTTAAATGAAAATTCCACACCTGTAATTTTGAACCAATCAAAATACGTGTTTTTGACAGATCACCATGGCAACGGAGGTATTTTAGTGGAATTTTTTTTCTCGTGGGGTACCCAACAGCGAATTATACTGGAAATTTTTTGACGTTTACAATAACAGACCATTTTTGACAGACTGGTTTTTATTTGTTCACATAATAGGTTTAGTTTTGATACATTTTAGTTACAATGCTAAGGTGTTTTCTATATTCTTCGGCCACTTCTTTTCTTCTTAATGGCGAAAATGCAGGACTTTGGATGCTTTGAATTATGTGTCTACGTCTAATAAAATATATATAATATTTAGACACTAATTTAATCACCTTTTTCCCATTTAGCACTTTGAATTTTGCGTAGTTTAGGTGCAAATATTCGTGGACAATTCGGAACAAATTTTCGTTTTTCAAGTTGGAGCCACAATCCTCTATTAATCCGAGTAAGTAAGTCATGGTGCAATGATTGATCATTACATCAGACAATTTCACGCATATTTTGCATAGCGTATGATTTTCAAATCGATTCATTTTTAAACAAATAGGTAATTTTGTTGGTTTTACTTGCTGTGCAATATTCTTTATCGCAACAAAACGCGAGTTATTTAATGTTTTGAACTGTCAAAATACAATGATCACAGCCTCCTACGATTGATGCTTGCTGACGCTGGTTATGAATTTCATACCATTTTAAAGCGCTCATAACGCATGTTAATAAAAACGCAGAAAAACAATTTTCTACCACTTACGTAAAATTAAAGAATATACTATTTTCTATTTTCAAATGGTATTCCCATGCAACTACAATGAGTAGAAATAAGCAATTTGAAGGCCTAAATAATTGCAGCGAAACATTTTTTTACGTCGGACCGCTTGACAACTTCAAAACTGAAATTATATTCGAGGTTAGGGTCTCACTTAGTTACCAAGACAACTCAACAATCAAGGCGACAACACCTTTTATGTTTCACTGGTAACTTGGAGAAAATAATTTGCATTGTTGAGAAACGAAAAATAAATTTTAAAAATATTTAATTTTCAACCATAATTCGGCGTGGAATTTTCTTACCGAATACCACCCGAGGTCAAATTAATATCAGGAAATAATTTGACCTCTAGTGGTATTACTAGTGAAAATTACTAGTAAAATAAATGACCTCTATTTTTAATGACATTTGAGAATTAAAGTATTCGCTTCGCACTCCTGAACTATGGAGTATTTTAGACTTTATAACATTTATTCTAATGGCCTAAGTCGTCGAAACCTACGACACCAATGAAAAAAGAAATATTTAATTTTAGAAAAAGACTGATTTTCGAAATAATTGAAGTGAAAATCATATATGTTATGAAATCTCATACGAGTTCAATTGACGCGATAGTCTAGTATCGTAAAAGTATTCAATTTTAAAATGGTTTATCGTAAAAACCCAGTTTTAATTTTAAAAGTTTTTAAAATTGTTTATAATACATTTTGAATATTCCAACAATTAGTTTATCAAGAACATATAGTAATCTATTTTTAACCTAATTACCGTGTGACTAATTTAAATTTCCTAAATGGATATAGTTTAATTAGCTGTTCTTTTTTAATAAATTCCTCAAACAAATTACTGTTATTACCTTTTACGCCGAAAGAAAAAAACTTTTATTTAACATAAAAAATTTAACTCAAAGAGAGACAATAAATAAATTGTAAGGTCATAAAATCCTATACCTGCCTGCAGCTATAATTTTCAACATACATGTTCCAACTTCCCTATCTCAGCGCGTCTCTGCATTTAAGAATACAGGACACCCAAAATAGTAATGCACGTCATGCATCTCTATCACACACCTAGAGAATATCTATCAACTAATGAACATGCCGATGTCAGACGTGTCAAAATTCTACAAAACGATACTAGCGCCATGACCCTTATGACTGACCTCTGCGTAACTCAAAGCTATTTCGTATCCCAGTGACATTACTACAGAAGATCAATTATACTGGGTCTTCAACAATACCGAAAACCCACGTGACCAAATCGTCATGACAGCAATTGGTGAAAATAAAAGTAAAAATCCCTAGATGTGAGACTCTGCCGTAGGTATTTTATTACAAAATAGATCTTCTTCCTTTTTTTATGGTCAGCAACTACGAGAACAAAATTCAGTTAGGTAACTGTTAGAATTACAACACAACATCATAATATTAATTAGAGGTGCTTTACATGATTGTATTTTAATGTTAGAATTCGATATTTTAATTAGATTTGTCAAATGCAATAATCCAATTTTTAAAATTATTATATAATTAACATAACCTTAAAAACTGAGCTATTTATATCTAGTTTGTATTAAACGAAAATAATAAAAAACTAAAATATGGTTCGTACTAGTTATTGTCACGATTACAAAAAAAAACTTTACCAGAACAGACCGCAAGAAAGTTATGGACTTTAGATTGACTCTAAGATATTTAGCTACAGCTGAAACTTTAAATCCGATAGGCAGAAGACAATGGCAGTAGTTGGCAATTATTGCAGTTTAAGTAAACAAATTTAAAACTTACTGAAATTGTACCTGGGCAATGGGAAGTAATAAACAACTAATGTTTTAAGTTTGTTCTATTATTTATCTGTTACAGGGTTTAAACCATTTACAAAATACATAATGTTAAATATATTTACCAACAATTTTCATGCAGGCATTAATCGTTCTTTTTTGAACACATTGTATTGTGTATTTCATTTAATATAGGTGCTCCAGTTCATAAGCGTCGCCCAAAAGATTTTGAATTGAGCGATCTGTAATATTCCATAGGTAGGTTTAACAAAATTAAGGTAAAATGATTGTTGCAGTACCGAAACTTTATAGGGGACGCATTATCAGAAATGTTTTCAATACCTTATGGCTAGTTCGTGGCGACAAACTTAAACAAAAAATATGTTTTGAATTTCACTCGTTAATCAGTCTTTAAAACACCGTTCATACCTGTTTGAGGTGCTTTTTACTAATTTATTGGGAATTTGCAACATGTTAATTTGCACATCTTCAACAGCTTTTGTTATTACTGTGGGCCTTTTAGAGCTTTTTCCTCTTTTATAATTTTGAACAAGTATTTGTTTATCACGACAAAAAAGAATCATATTCCATTTATTCACCTGGAAAGAGTTCCTCAAATTTTTCGAATACAATTACGACTATAAAATAATTTTGTTTCTGTGTAACATTACCTGAAATAAATTATATACAGTCATTAACTTTTACGAGTTATAATAAACAAATTTGTACTTACCAACAAAAAAAGAATTAAGCCACAAATAATCTCTAAAAATAACTAATTGCTTTATTAATATTAAATGAAAAATGGAATAAAGTTATTTATAAAATGTAAACAAATATAATATTTTCAGTCCCCAAATAAACGCCAGTGACATTTCTGACAGGAATGACAGTTCAGTTTATGTCCTTTTACGTCAAATTAGGCCCTTTTGATGGGTTTCGGGTATTGTTGAAGACTTGGTATTTTAATAGCAAACTAATAAAATAAGGCAATGTGACCACCAGGGTCACGTTATTATCTTTTTTATCGAGCGTTTTGGATCAAATTAGGGACAAACTTACTGATCACTATTCAACTTAAACGCAAGTAACGCCTAAACTCAACAGCGCGTTGACCACAGCATGACACGTACAAACAAGCCCGACTGCTATTGGCTAGCCCAGTCATCCGGTTTTACATGTTTCCCTACCCTCTAGCTCAATGTGCTCAAGAAGAGCTATTGTGTTTTTATACGTAACTTGTGCTTAAGTTGAATAGAGAATAGACATAATTTCGAATTCACACTTATACTTAAACAACATGGCCGACTTCGGGTTTCACTGGAAATGCCAAGTTTGACTTTTTATATCGGTTTCCAAACATTTTTTAACATTTTTTTTTAGAATGCCATGACAACTTACTTTTTTTTATTGTATAGTATAGAAAACATATTTTACATTTAAAATAATGGTAATGACATAAGGGTATTTTTCTTATTGTGATCGGACTCTTCGTGATATCTGACAGACATTCGATGGAGTCGACTCTTTCTAAACAATTCTGAAGAAGCAATAATATTATTTCAACCCGATAGAAAATTATTAGGGATAATTGTTACGGTGGTGGCGTTACCCAGGTAAAAATGTTCTAGACACGAAAAGGCAGAATTGATTGTACGAACACCTGGGAGACCGGTTGAAAGCACCTGCAATCCCAAATTTAGGGTATTAACTCTCGTTGATCCAAATTATAAATCGATAAACTGCATTTTAAGGTCAGCTTCAGTAACGCGCTGTAGCAATAAGGATAGCACTGAAAATGCCGCAAAAGGGATTACATTATCAATATGTTTCATTTTATTTAATTTAACTAGACTTGTTTATTAGCACTTTACAGAATTTACACTTTTCATTTATTTACTTTATCACATTGTTATATTATTAGTATCTTCTCAGAAAAGATTAGCAAGATTTATTTCTAAAAATAGTCTGACTTTACTATTTTAAGTTTACTTAAAATAGATAGATACCATTTAAAAAAATCTAGTTAGTACTTTAAGATCATGTCTTATTTCTGTAGTCTACCTGCAATATTGTGTAAATAGATGATTTATCAATATGTGTACAAGGGATTCCAGAAACGAATGATTAGGTTAATATGATAACAATATCAAAATGTCAATAAGTTTTAGTTTCTTTAATACATAATTCTTTTTTCACTTATTATAAAATTTTAAAAAATAATTTAAAAATAGGAAGACACAATTTTGTTTTTTTAGCCATTTGTAAGTGAAGAAAAAAAATAGTGCTTCGGGACGTCACTTAACACTACTTCGCTATATGATAACCTAGCATTTTAAAATATTTTAACTCCAAATTTACACAACTATAATTATATTTTACATGGAAAATTAAAATAACGGTTGAAGAAAAAACTCTATTTAAAAAATGTATTTAAAAAATTTATTTAAAAAATTTATTTAAAAAATGTATTTAAAAAATGTATTTAAAAAATGTATTTAAAAAATGTATTTAAAAAATGTATTTAACACTTAATAACTCGGTTAAATCAAAATAGTGTACTGATGCATGCTTGTAGATTAAAATTGTAGGTTAATCAATAATGACTGGTAAACAATACTCACACAAAAAAAATGTTTCTCTGGAGCAAAATCATTTATTTAGTCTACGGCTTTAGCGATTTATACTCTTTTGTTTGTTATTGGAGTCCTTTGTTCCGTTCCATGGAGGAGATGTCTGTAGACAGTTGCTGTCTTATGTAATTTGATTATGCACTACTTACCTTCCTTCGCATCTTATTGCGTCGCCTTACTTTTTGTGGCAGTCTTAGTTAGAGGCAGGTGTTAAGCTCACCCTGTCTACAACTTCCTAACAAACTCGGTTGCCAGGGTTGTTTGTTTAAGTACATATTGCCATAAATTATTTATATATCTGTCATGATATATATTCTATATATAAGCGAAATACCACTTACTGACTCATCACAAGATCTCCAAAACTATAAGCCCGATTGACTTAAAATTTGGCACGGTTACTCCTTTCTCGACGTAGATAGCCACACATCACATTTAAAAGGGGGAAAACGAGAGGAAGAAAGTTTGTATGGGAGCATCGAATTTTTTAAGGGAGGAACTTTAAAATTGGAATTGAAGCTACTTCTCTTTTATGCCTTTCGCATAACCTTCCTAATGCCTTCACGGAAAACGATGTAATCCATCCTTCCAGATTTAGGTTTAAAGACTACTTTTACCTCTCCACTTTTGAAGGATATACCTCAGAGCAAACGAAGATCTATATATACCTACCGGGTGCGGTGTGAGTTCTTTCAGACCCCACTGAAGTAGGGCTGGAATGATACCGTCAGGTCATGGCAATTTAATTGGAGAGAACCCACATATTGCCCATCTAATTTTGTCATAGTCTACAATGTGTGTAGCAGTTTGCCAATCGTAGACAGATGGGTTGTATTCTTTCACTGCCCAGTCAGACACATCTATGATGCCCGAGTCAGGGAAGTGTGTGTGTCTGTGTGTGTATGTAGACTGCCGAAGTTTGATGCTATCTTCGAAGTTTGCAGTTTTCAAGCCATCCACTTTAATAAACACACCAATACTGCGGTGTGGATATCTTGAGAAAGCTTCTTGAAGCCTCATTGCCTGCGGGAAATCTTCTTCTCTCTGTTTTTGTGTAACGATTTTTTTGTATTCTCTGAGGTAGGATTTGTAAGTAGTCCTCTTTGAGTATTGTGGTTCTTCCTAGCCATCCTCCTGAAGTGATCCAACTCGTGACACTACCACGAAGTAGTCATCTGATCGTGTTGGACCAGCCTTAGGGGACAGGATTTTTTATAGGAATTGTTTATTGTGCTTTGGATAGTGTTCGAGTACTTTTCCAAAGCATTGTTATTGTTTGGTGTTTTGGCCTTCACCTCTCTCAAAGCCTCTTGGAGAAGGTGAGTATAGGTTTCCCTGTCCGTCTTTGTAGGGCTTCAAAATAACGTTAAGGTCAGCAACATCAAGTTTATTATGAATATAACCAGCGGTAGTCTAACATCGAAATGTCATCAGACACTTGCCAGAATTTATTTAAAATAAAAAGATTTTTGGAAATTATATAATTATACAGTTACTTGCCTCCAGCCTTTTTATCCTTACTACCCCAACTGAAGTTGGACAGCGACATCCATACAATTTTAGTCTTAACCTATTACCAGCTTCAAATTTCTGTCCCAGGCAGTATTCAATCAGATCCTCCATCTCTTTACTGGGTGGTGGCGTGGTTGCGTCGGAGGGGAGATATGCAGATGACAGGATCAACGTTTTTTTTTTCCCTTTTTTATAGCATATTCCATCCTAACCGCAGTTAAATCGGAGGTGAAAAGGTGTGCCATTAAGTAAGCTTTATATTTCCTGGAAATGTAAATGACTGTCCTAGGTTGGTGGTTGCTGGGAAAGCTAAAAATTGAGCATTTAGATTTTTTAGACCTTCAATTTTGGTTTTAATTATCCAGGGTTTCTGGATGAGTGCTATTGTATCTTGCAGTTCATTAAGGCGGCGGCATAATGTTGCGGTAGCAACCCTTTTGTGTTGCAAGTTATATTGTATAATTTTAACCTCTTTAATTGTTTCTTGATCCCCCATTGATGTTTGGAAAGCGTTTGAGGTTAGTGTTTGACCATTTTCTCCTCCGAAAGGTATAATGTGGCTCCTCAGAGTTGTAACCAATCACGATCTTTTCTTGTTCTTGGTTGCGTAGTGTTCCTGGCCTCTTGTGGATGCAGAACTAGCGTCGCTATCCAAAGACTTGATTGGGATGCTAAGGTTGAGTTTGAAGTGCGGGCATATCCTGCTGGTGGCAGTTGCCGTAGCTGTGTCTGCCTTCGTTTAGCCTTCTTCCTCCTCTTTGCTTCAGAACCAAAGATCCTCTTGCCTCTCTGGTGCCTGTCCGTTTAAGGTGAATTGCATCCTCGTATTTTGGAGGTGGATGTCGCTGTCCAATCTCCTGTGTTGAACTTTGTTGGTAATAAAGTATTTTAGGGTTTTTGGATTTTTACTTTTTAAAGGGAGGAAATGGAGGTTGAAAGTTTCTATAGGAGTATCGGTTTTTTAAAGGTAGGAACTTGAAAATTGGAACTGTAGCTACTTATCATAAATAAATAATGACGTATTTCAAGGTTATTGGATTTTCACATTTTAAGATGGGATAAAGAGGGGTTGAAAGTTTGTATTGGAGTATCGATTTTTTAAAGAAAGGAATTTTAAATTATAGCTACTCATATAAATGATGCCGTGTTCCAGAGCTTTTGGATTTTCACATTTTAAGGGGAGAAACGGATGGTGAAACTTTGTATGGGAGTGTCGAATTTTTAAAGATATAAGAAATTGAAAATTGGAATTGTAGCTAATCATCATACATAAATGAAGATATATTTAAGAGTTTTTGGATTTTCACCTTTTATGGAAGGAAAACAGGGGTTGTTAAGAGCACTGCCAAAAGAATGATCTAAAACTAGAAAGCTAGTGTAACACTTATGGAAAGATACCCCAAAGCTAACTCAATCGAAGGAGTTTATATCTAACCCTTTAATCAACATCTCTGCTCACATCCGTGAATGGAGTAGGAACGATTTACGCATTTTTCTAGGACTGGTGACAGGATATTGCCGACATTGCCATCTAGGCAACTACTTAAGAATGATAGAACTTTAACAGACATCGGACTCTCAATTCTACAGCGTGGAAGATAAATCTGCAGAGCACACTCCACTTTTGGAAGAATTCGGTTCTAGATCTGTAACTTTACCCGACTGCAGCAACTTTAAACAAGTCTCGCCTATGGTCTTCATCAGATGGTGTGGTTTATACTGTGAACTATAATTATATAATAAAAAAATAGATTACAATATGTGAGGGGAGGACCCTTGGCAGTGTTTTGCCTCGGGGCCCCACCATGGCTCTCAACGCCTATGACCATAATATATCTATCTGGGTCGCAATGAAAGGCGATGTGATCATCAGTGGGGGCACGTGGCTAAAA
This sequence comes from Psylliodes chrysocephalus, assembly GCA_927349885.1. Classification (NCBI taxonomy): domain Eukaryota; kingdom Metazoa; phylum Arthropoda; class Insecta; order Coleoptera; family Chrysomelidae; genus Psylliodes; species Psylliodes chrysocephalus. The sequence goes on along the minus strand of OV651815.1, from coordinate 18,403,731 downwards.
TATTGGTGGTTCACAATGAAAAAGATGATAGAAAGGTATAATATACATAAAACACTGAACGTTTTTTTCCATGCATCAGTACTGAGATCTATATTCTATCATTGTTATTCTCAGTATTTTGGTCACAAGCCCACTGGTGATCATCTTACTAATTTTCAACCTAACCTATCTCTCTCGTCAACTTATAAGTGAAAGGAGAAATGATGGTTGCTTCCTTCTAATTCGTCTTATGCTAAAAAGTGGGGAGAACTGGGGAATGATTGCAAAACTATTTAGAAAAAGCGGAAGAGAAAAACAGGACTGATGAGCAGTAATAACTATATATAATAATTTAATCAAATTATCATTATTTATGGTTAAATTCGATTTGATTAACAATAAAGAGGCTGATGTATGGAAACAATGTAAAACAGCTTAAGTTTCAACCTATTTATATCTAGTACAAGTCACGTGGTCGTACCATTACGACATCACGTGCATCGATGGATTTTTATAGTTTTTTTTTATTATCTAATAATATCGTTAATGGTATTGATAAGCTCGGTGCGACAGACCCATAAAAAATTCATTTAAATACCTACATTTAGAATTTAACAGTATGTAAATGTTAAAGTTAGCCGTTACAATATATTACTAAACCTCGACTAGAACTTTATGGCATCTAAGCCGTAAAAACTGTATATTACATTTACAGATATTAATAATAATTGTCTTGTGTTACGAATGCTCATTTTAACTTTAATTTCTTTGAAAAAGGGCAACAGCAATAGATGCATCATAATCCAGACTGAAAAAAAGTTAATATAAACTATTGTTTTAATCATCAACATTAAAATCTTTATCGGATGCCAGGTGGTGTAGCCGAGTTGATGCAATAACCCATATAAGATTCCAGATTCGTATAAAATGTTAACTAAAAATAATTTCAAAAAGATTGAAAAATTCGACTTTATTTGTATAGAAACTAATCTTGTGGGTTGTGGTAGTAGCATATACTACAAACTAAGAATTTCAATATTGGCATACGAAAGTTTAAATAAACTGAATTCCTTTTTAAAAGGATATCGATAAGGATAAAATATGCAATGGCATTCTTGTTCGAGGTGGGTAAAGTATGATTTTTAAGAAGAAATGTTAACTGCTCCTTTTCAAAGCAGCTTAATATTTCACGTTCAAAAATGGTGATAAGTTTGTATGGCTTACGTAATTGTTAAAGCATTAATTTTATACAATTTGATATTTGGCCGATTATTTTCATATGAATAACACAATGATTTCCTTATTGTTGTTTTAATTTTGATTTTTTATTGTATTTTTGTTTATTTTATAACCGAGTAAATAATTCCTGAAGTCTTTAGCCCATATAAAATTAGAATAATTTTTATTATAATATTGTCGGATTTGTTTTAGAACTTGATCCGAAAAATAGCACTTCTTCCGTCAGGCACGAAGCACTTTGTTCTAGTGACAAGTGAAAAGCAGTGACAAAACCACAACCCATCTTTAATTACTGTAGATGCCATTGTAGCAGAGATTTATCTCTGCATTGTAGTTTTGCTTGGAAGAAAATGTTAAATTGAAAAAGTCAAGAAACTACGAGGTCTTTTTTTTATTTGAGCTACATTTAGTTTCAACAAACTATTGACCATCCTATGTATTTTTATGTGATTTTCTAATAAGTGGTAGTTCATTTAACCTTAATGTATGTCAATTAATTTAAATGATCGATTAAAAATAAATAAATAAAATGTACACAAATACGCTTGATTATTTAATGGCTTCATAAAAATAAACTTTTTAATTTTTCCTAATAATAATAAACAAAATTACTACTAACTGGTTAATTTGTGATTCGCCGATATAGTTCACATTTCAATTGTAAAGTGCAGACGTCAAACAATTATTGATAATGTGTAATATTAAATTCAATAGAAACACAAGACGTACCTAATGGACAAAGTATACGTCAGAATTCAGGGAGTCGCGCAACAATATATTTTTACAGATAAAGACCAATTATTTTGCTATTTTTATGAATGATGGAATTGATTCAGCATTGTATACTGTGAGCTTTATCTTTTGTTGATACCTCTATTTCCGAATAAGTGTTATTAAACGAATAGTATCCCAGATAACAATTATACATTCTTAGGATATTCTTAGTATATACTTTTTAAGAATACGCATATGCTGAGAATTTACTGTATTTACATTTGGTACATTCTCAGAATATGCTAAGCATATGCCACGTGACGTTGTTTATACGTGCTATGCAGATAATGAGAATGTACTTCAAGTATGTGTGTACAGTATGCAACAGGTATCTACTTTAATTTGATAGTATGTTCTAAGTATATGCTAAGTATTTAAATATAGCATATGCTAGGCATATACTAGACACCTTAATACAGGATGTTTAATTAATATTGAACATTAAAGAATAAGTGTATATAATGAGTCTTTATTTCAAAGAATTCATACTTATTTTTATTACAAATACTATCTTTGGCATTAACCAATCTATAATTTATTGTATAAAAGGCTTGAGTTTCATTTGCTTGATTTCATTGGATCTTCATTGAACCTAAAAAATAAAAAAAACTTGGTACATATACAAATTAAGTGTACATAGCTAATGGAATATTTTAAATATTTTTGTCGAACATAAAACATTAAAAATTGTACATGGCATTCCACTAACAAAAACAAGAGTTACATAAATGATTATGATGTTTACTGAAAGTTTAAATATATTTTTGTTAATTACTTACCACCATTTTGTAGTTTTCGTCATCCTTTAGCTAACTTTTCTAGTTCTTCCAGGTCAATATCTGGCCTTACAGGTAACACTGTATTTTAGTTTCAATCCACCATTAGTATTACCTATATTAATAAATTCACACTGGCAATTAATATTTGGGGTATCCTGTATTCAAACGTCACTTATAGGTCCTAAAAATTATAAATATAGTAAAATTTGTTTATTTTCATATAGAACATACGATGCAATTAATTTTTATTAATTGACTTACCTCTTACAAACAAACGAGATCAAAAAAATGTGTAGGGATTGTAGGTTATGTTATTCTTCTTATTTTCTTTTATTTTAGTTTGAGAATGTTATTTGGCCTAAACATTCAACATTAGTGCGTTTGGTAGCGAATTATGAGATCGGCATCTGGGAAAAATTCATATAGATATGTATATAAACTTGTTTTTACATGTATTTGGTGTTAATTTTTACCTGCAAGCATTTAAAACATTCTCAGAATATGAGGTACATGCTGGGTACATGACTTTTAGTATTTTCTAAGAATGTCCTGTTATAGCACGTGCTCAGAATATACTTTTTAGAATATACTTTTAAGGCATGTACTCAGAATATACTTTCTAGAATATACTTTCAATGTGGGATGCTCATCTATTTTTTCACCTTTTTAAATATATTGAGATTTCTTACTCCATTTTTACATTAACTGTTATTTATTATACAAATGTACTATTTATTTTTTACTTAAAAGTATTTTGCGATTTGTTAAACAAAACAATAAGTAAACGGGTTTGAAAATATCTGAAATTTAAGAAGGATTTTATTAAAATCTGCAAGGATATACTTGCTATAGATCCTAGGCCAGAATTGCATTGTTTAAATTTTATAACTTACGTCTCTTAATTAAACATATTATACCTGAACCGGTTCTGTGCATAAGAGAACAATTGCAACGATCGCGCAATTAGTAATCGCATAGAAACAAGCCACACAGTCCAATAAACATCCTCTATCTCTGAAGTAACAATCTTCCTCTCGCTCAAATGCAATAAAACTAGAAACTAGAAATATTTTTGCAGGAAATTATTTAAAAAGCGTTGATCTTAATTGATCGCGCCCTTAACTGGGCGAATTCACTTATTTTAGAAAGGGGTGTCGTGTTGTCGAGTATCTGCCAGCACGTTTCAGCGTGCAAAATTAGAGTCTGTCCACTTCAATCTATGGTAAGTCTTTTATCGACCTTCGATATGTAAACATCAAAGTAGTTGAGTCAAACACTCTTTCGTAACCCACCTGCCTGCATCCCCCCAGTAGTGGGTACCAACTAAGCAACAACAACAGTGACAAGTTTCTCGAAAGCAAAGTATATGATGTTTTCACCTAACTCATCATACATTGTAGGTAAATAAAAATATGTAAGGTATGTTCCAACAACGAATAGAAACCAGTCATTGACACCAGGATTGTGTGCAGTATAAATTTGGCGGTCTAAATAAGCTACTGCTCAGAATCCTGGTGTTAATGACTGGCTTCGGATCGTTGTTGGAACAGACCTGTAATCGACATTCGAGTTTTATTGATAAGTGCTGGGAGATAATAAATCAAAACAATAGTTCACAGCGTAACAACCTCACTCCGATGTTCACAAGTAGGGTACAAATCCCCACAGGCATAATGTTTAATTTTAGTTAACTGTATATAACTGATCAGTTCTGTGTAAGTAATTCCAGTTATCTGAATCTCTTCAAGTGGCGTTCTTATTTTGAGTTGTCCAGATGTTTCTTTCCTTTTTCTCTATAACTGATCTCATTTTGAGGTATCTATGAATGATTTGCTGGTTGGGAATCTACCACAGCGAGTTTGTGATAGTCCGTAAGACTTTTAACTGGAATTGCTGTATTATTTCCAAGTTTGAATGGCTAGGATTCCCCACAACTGGATTTCATAAGTCCAAATAGGCTTGATAATGGCCTTGTAGAGAAGCAGTTTGTTGTCCAGTAAAAGTTGGGATGTGCATCCAAGTAGCCAATACCCTATATATGTTTTCGCCAATAAGTTTTCGATTAAAATATTGGGGGACATGGTCCTCTGCGCGAGTGGTGAAAGTTACAGGTTTGATTTGTTTTCATTATTACTAATATTTTATTTTGTTATCCATGCTTGTATGTGGCATAAATGTAATTAAAGTTATTGTGGGAAGCTGGCATTGCTGTGCCATCAGCAAATGTCTCCATAATTGTTTAGGTCGTTTTTGGTATATCGGTGGTCTAGAAAATGTATAGTATTGGTTCCAATACAGTTCCCTAAGCTACTCTGCTCATACCAGAACTTTGATTTTTGTTGAAGAATGCACTTAGCTCGGTCCGTCTTGTAAAAATAGATTATTCAATATAAATTGAATACCTACCAGCGTTATCACAAGAAGGAAAATTTATATATTAAATCAACTAATTTGTATTGAGTAATCTACTTTTTTTATTTAAATTAATGGTGTGGAAATTTTTTTGTTTTCATAGTTCATTACTATCGATAAATAATTACATATATCTATGTATTTATTAAATAAACGTGTATAACGATAAAATAATTCGTTGAACATAATCTGGTTACACTTAACCTTAAATGCTATAATAATATTTATTTTGTTATTTGATGACTAAGTGTAGGTATGCCAGCAACTAAAATGAATCTAAAAGAGTCAGATCCGGTGATCTTGGAGGCCATTCACAGGCTATATACAAGGCCGCTGAGATTTCTCTGATTAAATAGTGTATTCTACAATGGTTTTACAATATTTTCCTTCTTAAGTTTTTGTGGAAATTGGGCAAGACTCGCGAGTTATCCGATGATTTTCAACCGACGAATACCTCATATTCGGCCTGTGAATCAAAATAAACTATATTCTATTTTAGTATCCACCCTGGCTATAAAGAATTACGATGGTATTTCAAATTATTCCACATACAGTATAGTTTCTAGATCGTATTGTCGAGGGTGTTAAACCAATCATTAAAAACTAAAATGCTAAAAATAACCGAACTCAGAAAAACCACCCCTTAAAGTCATTTACCTTTTTCTCTACAACGTCATACTTATCACTAGACAATTTTATAAACGTATAAATACGATTCAGATTGATTTTAATGAAAAACACGTTCGTTAATTTGAAGTAATTAACCAGAAAATTCAAAACCGGATGTGTTTCTGAAACGTTTGTCGATTACAAATCGAAATTTTATTCAGCCATAATAATTGTTTTAGTCGTTCGTTTAATTGATATTGTATTTTAAATTAAAAATGCATTATCGTTTTAAATCATATATAGAGTTATTATGATACAGGGTACAGGGTGTTCCAAAAACATAAATATCAATAAACACGGTGGTAAAATGGGCTGGAGTTTCCGAATGTTGGGCAATAAATAAATATTTTTTTTAAAGATTATCGGCTGGCTTTAGCTCCCCACGAACTGAAACCAGTCATTTTGTTATTATTATCCGATGATTTGGAAAACGTTCTGGTGTACTAATATCCTGCACAGATCCTGCAATTTGGAACATCTGTACTAAATTATTAATAGTTTTTCTAAAGGCAAATTTTAAAAATAATTTAGAACTCCACGATATAAGACTTTTACAGAAAAACCATTAATTAAATATTTTAATTATTAAATTAGTCTCACTGTCCTTAATCAAATACTTTTTAGACCTGGCCCTTTCATTGGACTGGCAACATTAGTTGTAACAACTTTATTTAAACAAGAATTCATTGTGAAATTCAAGGAATGGTGAGTGGGATGAATTAAGAAGCTGATGCAGGAAGGCTTGGAAGCTTTTAAATTACAGCAAACAAATACTTGACTGTCTGTATTTGTAACGTATGGAAGGTAGGTTAACCAACGGCACTTGGACATTAATAGGCCCTTTGTGCATCCTCCTAAGTAGATAGATTCATTTTAGCTCGTGAGCCTGCCTAGAGATTTAATATAGTTAACATCGTCGGCAAGAGGTACTTCTTTTATATCGCCAAACACAAATCTTCTAATAAATGAGAGCGTCAAGCAATCATAGAGGATATGCTCGATGGTATCATATTCTTGTTTGACCCATTAGTGCGTAATTAATCAATATTTCAATTTGTCTTATTGGCACGCAAACAAATATTAAATAAAAGTAATATGGATTTAAAAAAATACGTATTTTAAAAATATTTTTAGATATACAGAGTGTTGCGTTTCTGTCTGGCAAATAAAAATTTATATTATTTCAGTTTTAGAATGGCTTGGTAATAATGTATTTATCACTAAATTTTTTTTACAAAATATTACAGGTTTGCCAAGCAATTATTTTTTTTATTAAATTAGAGAATGATGCAAACCCCAAATTAAATTATAATTCAGGTAGATTTACAATGATTTTAAAATTGTTTAAAGTACAGACTTATAAGATACTAAGCTAACGAACAGTAGTGACAAAACTGGTTTATTTTATACAAAGTGTCTTGAAACATGTCTTGAATATGGCTAGTTTTAAGTTCAATTTACTTAATATTTTTTTAAATTTCTTATAAATGTACCTATCCAACGATACCAACATGTTAGCCAATAACACATTTACAGGGTGTCCTATCAGTGCGTAATTAATCGATAGCTATTTTATTATTGGAAATCCGAAAAAAAAAATTAATATAAAAGTTGTATAACCATGTTTAATAAATATTCTTAAATATATAGGGTGGTCCATAAACGAGGGGCTGACCAAGCTTATAGAATTTTAAAGCAAAACACCCTGCAGGTAGTTATACAAATTTGATTGTTTTCACAATGACAAACAATTTTAATAGACTTCATTTATTTGCTATGTTGTATAAAGGGTATGTCAAAATGCGGAGTAAGGATTTTCTCAATTTTTTAAATGGAATAGGTACCCTTATGTTATACAACCAATTAATTAATACAGGGATTCCATTTATAAAATTGAGAAAATTGTAACATAACGTTTTGAAATTGTTTGACGATGCGAAAACAATCAAATATATACCTTCAGGGTGTTTTGCTTTAAAAAAGTATATATTTGGTCAGCACCTCGTTTATGGAGCACTCTATATATTTAAGAATATTTCCTAAATATGGTCATGCAACTTTTATATTAAAAATGTCTTCATATTTCTAATAATAAAACAGCTATCAATTAATTACGCAGTGATAGGACACCCTGTATGTGTTATTGGTAACGTATTGGTATCTTCGTATATGCAAATTTATTTGCTATGTTATGATAATATACAGGGTGTTGCTTTTGAAATAATTGAGTAAATTAAACTTAAAATTAGCTATATTTAATATTTAAGACATGTTATAAAACACTCTGTATAAAATAAACCAGTTCAACTCCCACTATTTGTTAGTATGGCGGTCAAGAAAACATCATCCTGTAGGTTATATTCAAACTAGTCAGCTTACCTAGGGATTTCCAAAATGATAGGTGCTTGTAAAGTTTTATTATTTAAGTACCAATCAAATAGCAATTCAAATATCATAATTTATTATAATACTGGCAGAACCCAACGGGAGTTTTCCCGGGTAAGGCTGGTTAGTTTCGAGGTCACTGTAGGTAGACCGGGAAAAAACTAAACGACAGGTCCTTACTGACTTCGGCCGTGGCATAACATTACATTACTTTGTGAAATAAAATTAAATGCAATTATTAAAATAGTAAAATTAATAATATTGTTTCCGTCACCAAGCAACCTCTTAATTGGTGACCCCGACGTGATCTAGTGATTTAGTGATAAAAAACAAGGATTGGGCAGGAGTGGGGATTCTGATAGCCCCCCGATATGGAGATGGTACCGTACTTCACAATGACCAGTCAGAATGTCCGTGATCAGGCGCAGATTCTGTCTAGTTAAAGTATTTGCTTGCTGTAGTGTTGTTAGGATAACTTAAAAGCTCTTTGGAAAGACTGCAGCTTCTTGTTTCATCCCATCATTCCTTGAATTTCACAAGGGAATATTATTTAATTAGGTTTGTTACTACCGATGTTGTCAATCCAAAAAGTATTTGGTTTGTTACCTTCTTGGCTAGTGAATCATTAAGACGGTTACTCTTCGATGTAGCGTAACCTTTGATCCATCTTAAGCTGACCACATTGTTGATGCATACTTCGGCCAAAGCTTTGTGACATCTAGTACTAACCCTGAGTAAATTCGTGATCTGTCTAGGGTGAGTAGTGTTTGTCTGCTATCTGTATAGATGCGCATGTTTCTTCCAGTGATATTATTTCTGGTGGTTTCTTTTGCTTCTCTGAGAATCCCCGTGAGCTCGGTTTTAACTACACTGTCATTATTGTTCACAGCCTATTTTATGTTTAGGTTTAAGGATCTGGAGTATATTCCACATCCTCAGCCTGGTTTTGTTTTAGAACCGGCTGTGAAGATATGAATCGTAACTGCCACTTCCAGCTCTTTTATTTGTTCTGTTATAACTTTATATGGCTTATGGAAAATATATCTCGGTGAGATGGATTCCATGTTCGCTTGAAGCAATGGGAGCGTATCGAGCGCCTCTTACTTGAAGCGACGTCTCGCCTCACCAGATCCTACATCAGGTTCTATTCCGACCGTGCGAAGGCATGTCTTTCTCATCAGAGCAACCTTTTTGATGTAACTATCAACTGTTTTTTAGTGAGTGTATTATCTTGAGAAAGGTCGCCTTGTCAAAAGCACCTTTTATGTCTATGAATACACCCAATGCGGACTCTAAATTATCTAGGGATCTTTCTATCCGATCAGCAATTAGGTGAAGGGCTGAATCAGTAGATCTGCCTAAGGTGTATGCATGTTGATTTGATTATAGTGTTGTTGTAATCACAACATCCCTTATGTACCTTTCACATAGCCTTTCCAATGTCAGGCTAATTGGTCGGTACTTGACTATGCCTAGACAGAATATGCGCCTGATCACAGGCATTCTAACTAGCCATTGCCAAGTACGGAACAAGAAGAGGAGGCTATCGAGCATCTTCTCTACGATTACCTAACGCTCTCCTTGCGGAGTGCGCCCTAACATTCCTAAGTCGACGTGTAAAGAACTCTTACTAATTCAACAAGTAGGTGGTAGGTGTGTAGACAATGGTTAATCCAATGTCGAGGTAAAATAAAAGACGTATTTAGAGTGTGCAAAGTATCATCTTATATTTAAATAAAATTTGTTGATCGCTTTCGGCAATCAAGCCATCATCGGGACTCTAAAAGAGGGTTAACACTTTACAGAAAACATTGAAAGTACAACTTACTCGTTAGAAATAGAATAGGTTTGTTGTATTTTCCTCTACATCCTACATTGAGCAAGTGACAAGTATATTCCATGACTGCCCAGTAATTTTTAAAATTGTAAGGAAAGAAAACTAAAGTTTCTCAACTTGGTAGCGTTAGCTTTTACTCTTTAATTAATGTATGTTAATTTTGGTTTGTTATGGTCTTTAATAGAAGTAAACCACATACCAACATGTGTATTAATTCCCTTTTACTAATTCCCACAATTGCTTTAAAGTCATCTTTTAATTCATGTGCAATTCCTCAAAATTCATTTGGCAATTTCCGTAATTCCTCGGCAATTTTCTGTTAATTCCCTGAATATTCCCATAATTATCTCAATTTCCTACCCTTCTTCACCTATTTCCCTCTACGGTTTATCCCAAGTATCTATTCTTGAATCTAAAGGAGTAGAAAGTTTGAGGAAAGAATGAGAGAAATACAAATTTTGTTCATTTCAGATAAAGAGAGAAGAACTGTTTTCTATTCCTTCCAATTCAAAAGCATTGCTACCCTAGGGTCCTTCGGTTTAAAATTTAATTGACGGGAAGTCTTTAGACGAGCACTGTATACCTTAATACACGCTTAAACAACTTAACTGTCTCAAGGATTTCCCTTACGTAATTCACATTAAAAAATGTCGAGATAATAGGTAATCACAAATCAATAATTTTTATAATTTAAATTTGGTATTCCCCGTAAAACATTTCTCAACTTATCTAACAAAATCAATAGACATCTACAATTAATTACGCAATAAGTTAAGTAGATTTTCAATAGATATTTTACGAGCATTTCTACAAAATGTAATAAGTTCATTTTAAATAAATTGCTTCTAAGTAATTGTTAATTAGTTAGATACTTAATTTTTTTTTTATGAAAATGATAAGTAGGCAATCAAAATCAATACACATTATTGTTCAAGGTTGCTAGGTACTTAAATTGTTAGCGCTAGTGAGGTTTAATATTTAATCGTATCATTATGTTTGTAAATCTAGAAAGTGCTTTTGACCAACAAGTTACTTTTGGAAAAGTATGGAATGCCCAGAATAAATGAGCATCTTATTTTGAATTAGACTCCCGTTCAGTGCAAAAAAGAATATTTATGATAACCGCAATCAAGGTATAATAAACAAAAAATTTGGAAATGGAAGTGTTGTATACACTATTTTTCTACCACCAAGAGCTGTACTTCTTAATTAGTTTATTTTTAAAATAGTTCGAAACCTTAGGTAATCTATTTTTTTATGCGTACAATAATTACTAACTAAATAATAAATATTTTTTTTATTTCATCAGATAAACATGTTTTGAATTTTTTTCGTTATAGCAATCGGACGTACTTTTTAAATATGCTTGCAATTTTGCGTATTTACTCACGTTAATTTTACATTTCATATTCAGTTGTTTTCTTTTTTAAATGGACTACTTAATATGTTCAAAAAGACGTTAATTTCAATTTGGTTGAAAGGTCTTGAAAACTTACAGCATATTTTAAATAAAACCGACCAAGTGCGAGTTGAACTATGTAGGTACTTTTTAAAAACTTTATTAAGATCAAGCAAAAGAAGCCAAAATAGAAAACGCTTTTCTAGAAGGAGAGTCCCCTTTAATGTTTAGTTACTTTTTATTTTTAATAATTGTTTTTATAGCGGCAACAAAAATACACATTCTGTGAAAATTTCAACTGCCTAGCTCAGAGATAACAGAGATATAACCATTCATTAATAAAATATTATATTCACGATTAATTCGACAATCAATACAATATATTTGTAAGGACGCGGCGAGGAGACGAAAGGTGAGAAGTAAGAGAGGGTAGAATGAGAAGAATTTTAGGTAGATACAACTTTTTTTTATCAATGAATAAATGTGTAAACCGCAGCGCGCTTATAATAAACAACGTAAATATCCATGCCGGTGTAAGCCCTGTTGCCACATAGGTTGAATTGTTTTAACTTTTTTAATGTTTGTAAATAATTTTCTAAACAAAACGAGAATATTGAAATAGGTATATGACGACAACGGATATTATACCCTCCTGTGCCCTTATAGTATGTCTTATTTAGGACTGCACGATATTTGTTAGTAGTTACATCTCCTGTTATCTCTGGCTTACCTATTATAGTCCAGGAGGCAGTGAAGTTTTTTGGTACTTATTTTCCCATTCAGGAAACACCGATAGAATTATTCGGTTTGTTATTCTAAGCAAAATTCATATATATGTACAAATATAATGCACTTTTTTTCCAGTAATAAAAATCATTCTATTAGTGAGAGATATAGTGAATGAAGTTAAGAAAAAAAAATAGCCTGGTTAATCTGTAAGTTTATATTATAATTACAGCTGCAAATATAGTCTTGCTAATGTGGAACACCCCCAAATCCTTGCCAGACTCGTCTAACGCTCGTCAGGCGCGCTAAATTCGGCATGTTCAATTATACAGGTGACTGTTGTCATCTACATGTTTTTACTTTTCATAAATTATGATAAGAAAAGTATTGGTTTAGGGCTAAATTTCACTTTTCTCAACGTTGAAGACGCCATAATATTTTCCTAATTTCATACACGTGTTACTGCCACAAATACCAGGGTCACACTGTCGTTTGATGCTGTGAGGGCTGGGGCAGTTCTCCTTCAACAATGAGGCATAGAAAAGTAATTGAGAGAAATAGGAATATAAGGGACCACAGCCCAGACAGCTGTTCTCAGGTACTCGCATTCCAGCGTCGTTACCTAAATGCGCACCTGCCTCTTTCTCACCTTATTCAACTACCTTACTTGTGAGTCTGGCGATGCTTTCGTGATTATAAATGACAGCCAGACGTGTATTTTCTATAAAACTTTAGTATTATTTATCATGTGACAAATTTTTAAATCCGGGAAGATAAGAGCAAAAATTTTGTAATTTTGACAATTTTCAAGATGTCGTCAGACTCATTTGGCAATTTCGTAAATCAGTCAGTCAGACTTACTACTGATAATAGTTTATGGCAGAATCAAATGATACGTTAAATTTTAAACATGGGAAAATAAGGGTTACGGATTTCAAAAATCGGTCAAATTTTTGGATCCCAAAATTTTCAGCCCAACTGACTTTCCGGTTAGAATATGCCAGACTGTCAATAAATGCCAAATATTTATGACTGGGAAAATAAGTGGAGTGGTATTTTTTTATCTAGTGAACCAATCCAAAAATTTTAGCCAGATTCACAAATTGTCGTTTTGTGTCACCATCCGAAAAAACAATGCCACATTCACAGACTGCGAAAATAAGTATAAAAAAAATTCACTGTCTCCTGTATTATTACGTATCATGAAATACAGCCCGCTGGCAGCCAGCCGGATGGGCAGCCGAGGCTTAGTAATAGGGTCCCGTTCTTTGGATAAGGAATCCTAAAAATGCTGATTTTTCTTTGCTAACTTTCAATCCACAAATTGATTTTATATACCTTTTTTGTTTTACCGGTATTAAAATATCACATTTTATCAGCGATTTCAGATGGTTTACATGAAAAATTATCATTTTTCAGATTTAAAATACCAAGATATTTCACAATCGAAGATCTAAAGATACAAAATCACAGTATGCGGCGATACTTATCTTTGGTACGATACCCATTCACTTACGGTGATTCCTGTTGGAAGTCGGTCTGAGTGATACCGTCTTAGGTGCATCTCAGCTATGCATGCGGCAACTGATACATGACCATTCACGGTGAAATTAACGCCGGAAGATCTCATTGTTATTGGGCCGTTTTAGAAACTGTCCGACACTTTAGAGAAAATAACGGGACATCTACTTGATTATTACAAAATATAAGTTTTTATTGGTAAATTTTTCAGTTTCATAATAAAAACTAGTTCTTATATCATTATAAAACTGAAAATTAACATTTAAAATACAAATTATAGTACAGGAGTAGACAATAGTTATTTATGCATCAAGAATGTAAAGTAATGGCTGCCCTCGACTGACGCTCTCGGAGTATTATTCACATTAAAGACTATATACGCTTTTCTGTAGCATTATGTTACAGGTACCGGATTTAAAACTATTTTTTTGACGTCTGTCAACCTCAAGTGTAATTTTACATCCGCTGAAAGTGATTTAAGCAGGTGTAAGTTAAAAATATATGCCAATTTAAAACCATCGGTCATTAAACTAGTTAACTCACAATTGGTTAGTAAAATGTGTATTTGAATCCTTCACTTCACTTTCCCGACTTACATGTGTCACTTCCTTACCCGCAAATGTCACTTACTGTATGCTTCGTAAGCGTTTTCGTATAGCTCCCCGCTTTTTTTTCGGAATCATGGTAGGGTTTACTGCAGCTCCACGCAGTTCTGGTGGAATACATTGAAGTTCATTGAAAGTGCCTTTTAGTATTTAACTACTAAAATAATTACCTAACTGTCCGATTCAACAAGCTTGTTATATTGCCTAGTAACGGTCCCACAGGTATCTTTCTTGAAAACATGTATCAAATTATGACAGAAATATCAATATTATTTATTAAAACTTGTATAAAATTACTAATAGTAGATTATGAGTAAAATCGTGTAACCTAACCTCAGGGAAACTTATTCTAGCCTCTAGCTTACTTCGGAGCTTCATATCTTGGTAGTCTACCTCGGCGCTCGGCTGTACGTCCCTGCTCGGTAGTATTTAATGTTTGCTTAGCTGTCGATAAACTTATGTTATGTTATGTTGATAATGGGGTGTTAATACACTGCGACCTAAAAGATCTATTGTGTCCCCTTCTGTCGCCACTGCACTAAGGAAATGTCTCAATGCCTATAGCGACCCTTCCAATCCTATTTTCTCAAGGAAGTGTAGGATTTGAAGTGGCTTCAAGTTAGGTAAGTCTCCCTCTTCTATTTGATATCCTCCTAGATATAGTGCCCTTGGATTCTGGAGTGCTACACATTCAGTTAGGATGTGAATGGAGGTTTCGTCCTCCTCCTCACAGAATCTGCACTCACTATCCTCTACTACTCTCAGTTTACTTAGGTGTCCTTTTAGTCGGCAGTACCCGGTAAGGATCCCTGTTACAATACGTAGCCTGTTCTTGCTCAGGCAGATGCAGGCTTCCGATCTTTTTTGGTTATATTCACCCAGAAGTATCTTGGCCTGTCTCAGCCCCAAGAGATTGTTCCAATTATCGGTTCTTCTACTACCCAATTCTTTTTTAATCTCTTCTAATATTATGTTACTGCTGATACCGCAGAACGGCTCAGGTCCTACAAAGGGTGTTTGAGCCCCTTTCCTTGCAAGACTATCTGCAATCTCGTTACCCTGTACCCCGTTATGTCCCGGGACCCAAGTGAGAGTAACTCTATTTTTCTCGCCTAGCTCATTCAATTGTTCTAGGCATCTCCATACCATTTTTGAGCTGATTACGTAAGAACTCAGCGCTTTGATGGCTGCTTGACTATCGGACATGATGACAATCTCTTGTCTATGATAGTTTCTCTCGATGTTAAACTGGATACACTTCTCGATGGCGTGAATTTCCGCCTGGAAGATGCTTGGGTATTTTCCCAAGCTTTCGGAGTGCTTGGTTCTCGGCCCATACACTCCTATTCCAGTTCCTTCTATGGTTTTGGAACCGTCCGTGTACCACTAAATAGCACGTCTTTCGGTTGCAAGCGCGATGGATTCTTGGCTCCATTCTTTCTTGCAGCCCAGCTCTGTGGTTTTGAAGTTTTTCACAAAACTGTACTTCTTTTACATTTCATCCTGGGGCATGTCCCAGGTATCTTTAGTCCTGAAGCAAGTAGACTTTCGTCTGATTACTCCGCTCCTGATCATTCTATATCGTGTCCTTTTTGCCACATTCTCTATCATCAAATGTAGAGGGGTGAGGTTTAAGATCACCTCCATTGCGGCCGTAGGACAGGTTCTCATTGCACCAGTAATGCAAACACAGGCTAGTCTTTGTACTTTTGAGATATTAGCTCTCGTAGTAACTAAACTAGTTCTGTTACTCCAGGCTATAGCCCCGTACGTGATGATTGGTCTCACTATTGCAGTATACATCCATCGCAGTATGTTTGGGTTACATTCTTATCGTTTACCCGCCATGTTTCTGCATACCATTAGGGCTTTTGTGGCCTTATTTACTACTTCCTTCTTATGTGTGTTCCAGAGAAGTTTGTTGTCCAGGGTTAGGCCTAGATATTTGACTTCATTTTTCCATTCTATATCTATCCCGTCTAATTTAACGGTTTTGAGATTAAGTTTTCTTTTCCTTGAAAAGGCTACTAGTGTTGTCCCACTTCACGGCACCATCTTTTGGTATGTTCTAGTCCTCTTTGGACTATATCACACAGGATATTACTAAACTTGCCACTAGCAAATATGACTATGTCGTCGGCATAACCTTGACAGGGTATGCCGAGGTAAGTCAATCTGCATAGAAGTTCGTCTACGATTAGGCTTTACATTAGTGGGGATAGAACTCCTCCTTGTGGACATCCTCTGGTTGTGCAGATGGAGATGGTGTCCTGCCCTATCTGTGTCTCTGCAGTTCTCGAAGATAATAGCTGAGCCATCCATCTGGATGTGATGTTATCTACTCCTCTGTATGCAAGTGCTCTTTTTACAGATTCGTGTGGCGTGTTGTCAAAAGCTCCTTCTATATCTAGAAAGGCACACACGACCGTTTCTTTGTTTGTCAGTGCATCCTGGATTACATCAGTCAACTGTACCAAGGCAGTTTCTGTAGATCTTCCTGCTCGGTACGCGTGTTGGCTGTGGTGGAGTGGCACCCCTCCAGGACTTCTGTTCTGATATAGTTATCAACAGCCTTCTCCATTGTTTTTAATACAAAGGATGTGAGGCTGATTGGACGGAAAGATTTAGGATGTGTGGTATCCTTTTTCCCTACTTTTGGAATAAAGGTGACTCTGGCCCTTCTCCATGCTTCTGGTATATATCCCAGCTCCATACTGCTCCGGGATAGCCGGATTATGTGTGGTAGTAATTCCTCCTGTGCCTGCTGAAGCAGGGCAGGAAATATTCCATCCACACCTGGAGACTTAAACGGTTTAAAAGTGTTTACGGCCCACCTTAACCGATTTCTGCTGCATATATGCTTGGCCACTACAGCGGCCTCTCTTGGGGGTCTGCTTACCTTAGTTGTGTCCCTTATTAGAAAAGGTGTGCTTCCAGGAAAGTGAGTTTCGAGTAAGAGGCGAGCTCTTTCCTCCTCACTCTCCGTGAAGCTTCCATTTGGTTTCTTTAATGCCATAACTGTATTAACTCTCCCTTTTGCCAGGCTTATAGTCTATACGAAGTTAATTCGAACAACTAGATAAAATACTCATGTACTGGGTCTGATAAATTTACTAGTTAAAATCATATACAACCTCCCATATAAAATTGATGATAAGATCGAACAAATAATATTGCATGGACACACAAGCAAAATATAAATGTCAAAAAATGTCGTGTCTACTGTAAACGCCATTGTTTGCATTTTCGGGTAAATTGTCAGTGTTGTGGCTTGAGTTAGGATTTATAAAATTAGTTTATTCTGCTTTCTTGGTAATTTTAGTGAGTGGCTTGCATTTGTGTCGTGTTTTTCTAAATTGTTTTCTTGTGGTTATTATTTAATCAAGATGGCGTTGTGGAGACCTTTGTTGATGTTTCTGATGTTGAAACTCAAACACTTATTTTAAATATTTACACTTGCTTGAAAAGTGAAATGCGTGAGGCCTCACAAAACGAAATGATCTGACTTAACTTCCTTGTACTACAATTTATACTGTTTTTAGATCAGAAGATGTCATTAATCATTCCGTAAAACGAAAAAGGAATAATCAGAAGCTTAAGAAGGTTGATAATGCCGACAGAGAAGTTGTACACCCAGTTGAAAACAAGTTTTACGAAGAAAACAAGGTTCCAACTTTAAAAATGTTTCGTTACAAGTTACGGGATTATCCCGATTATGAATATAAATCTCTAGACACATTGTGTAATATTTTGATAGATTGTGGCTTTAAGTAAAAAAAAAATGAATAAAAGAAAGGCCATAATGGAGTCATCTCGCATCATATCATGGCGACAGGAGTATTTACGAAAAGTAAAGCAATACGGCCTGTCAAAAAGAGGGATAGTGTATCCTGATGAAACTTGGTTAGACACGCATGGTCTCGTTAAATACGGTTGGTTGGATGAAGGTAATAAGTGCTCTCTAAGGGGACCTTGTTCTCGCGGTAAACGCAGGCAGTAAAAAGGGTTTTGTTCCGAATGCTCTTCTATTGTCAGCTAAAAATATAAATCAGTCATCTGCTGAGTACCATGAAGATATGCTCGCTAGTCTCTTTAAAAAGTGGTTTAATGAACAACTGCTGCCAAATCTTTCCCAAAATTCTGTTATTCTTATAGATAATGCGCCTTATCATTCCCGTCTACATAACAGATTTCCCTATAGCAGCACAAAGAAGGAAGACATTCTTAAATTCATGGAAAGTAAAAATATGGAATTCAATCGAGATGATTTGGGCTGCTGTTAAAAAAAAACCTGAGAAATTATAATCAATCTTCAACTGACAGTACTAGGAAATAAACGAACTGTTAGTAATGAAGTAAACGACAGTAGTAAATGAAAAAAATCTGATGTGTCCAACACATGACTTTCCTATCTAGTTATTACAGGCTTTTTCCGCTTATTTTGTACAACCTATTGCAGCATCTTTATAAATGTTTAGAGGATAAACTAAATATATACATTGTCCACATACATCTACCGCGAAACATTTTTCTATAGATATTCATTGAAAATGAAAATACTGAAAAATTTAAATTTAGCACTTTTCCTACAATTTTTTCATTACGGTCCATTTTAAAAAAATCATGTTTGAACAAATATTATAGAGATCGATATCGCAAACAACTTTTATTTCAACAATTTTCATAAAAATCAGAATTTTGCACATTTTGTCAAATTTCTCGAATACGGACCATTTCAGGAAATTTTTACATAAGGCAAAAATTATAGATAATAATATTAGAAGTAACTTTTATTTGAACAATTTTTTACTACAAACATAAATAACAGATATATTCCATAAAATATAAAAACGGCCTTCCATAAAGTACCCCCCCAGATGTTCCGACTTTGTCCAAAATCTAATCATTTCACGTCAGGCCGAAATAAAACTTAAGTTTAAAATTTAATGTTTTTTTCTTTATCCGTTTTTGAGTTTTCTTCAAATTTCGAAATTTACACATTTTCTCAAATATCTCGAATACGGTTCATTTTAGTGAAATTATTTATAGAATCAAAATTATAGAGAATTATATTACAAACAACTTTTGTTTGAACAATTTTTATAAAAAAAATATTTTTTTACATTTTGTCAAATTTCTCGAATACGGACCATTTTAGGAAAATTTTGTATATAACAAATATAGATAATAAAATAAGAAGTAACTTTTATTTGAAGAATTTTCTTCCATAAACGTAAATAACAGATATATTCCATAAAATATAAAAATGACCACCTATAAAGTACCCCCCCCAGATGTTCCGACTCTGCCCAAAATCTAATCAGCTCATTAGACGCTGGAACAAAGCTTAACTTTAAAATTTGGTGTTTTTCCGTGTATGGGTTCATGAGTTATGCGTTATACAGACACACACACACACACACACACGCACGCACGCACGCACGCACGCACGCACGCACGCACGCACGCACGCACGCACGCACGCACGCACGCACGCACGCACGCACGCACGCACGCACGCACGCACGCACGCACGCACGCACGCACGCACGCACGCACGCACGCACGCACCCACGCACGCACCCACGCACGCACCCACGCACGCACCCACGCACGCACCCACACACACACACACACACACACACACACACACACACACACACACACACACACACACACACACACACACACACACACACACACACACACACACACACACACACACACACACACACACACACACACACACACACACACACACACACACACACACACACACACACACACACACACACACACACACACACACACACACACACACACACACACACACACACACACACACACACACACACACACACACACACACACACACACACACACACACACACACACACACACACACACACACACACACACACACACACACACACACACACACACACACACACACACACACACACACACACACACACACACACACACACACACACACACACACACACACACACACACACACACACACACACACACACACACACACACACACACACACACACACACACACACACACACACACACACACACACACACACCTATACACGTTTCACCATACATGTGGGCCCATGGGAATAATACCGTACTGTGGGGACATTGAAACTGCGCACATAGCAATATAGATCTCCTCGCGCTGATTCGAACGCTATCTTTAAAATATCTATACACTCCAAATAAACACCTTACACACTATGAAAAAGTTGTGGGGTCAGACCCTACAAGTATTTAGACGTCAAATATTTGTAATGGTGTCCTTTTAATTATTGTAACGTTGGAATGTGGGTATACGTGAACCCACAAGTAATGTAGTAATGTTTTGTGTATGAGTGTTCCCATAAATATATGAGTCTACTTATGTTTATTTTCCTGTACTCAGAACTTATGCATAATATAAAAAGATACACATGAACTCATAAGAAATGGAAAATCAAATTTTAGTGTAATTTAAACAAGAAGATAATATAAAAAAAAGGATTGGTTAAAGTTATATAGTGGTATGTAATAATATCTAACAAATCTTTAAACATATCAATTGAGATATGTGTTTAAAAGTTTTGAATTAACACTCGCTCTGGCATAAAAATATGAGTTACATGGTCGCCCTGTGGAGCGGGAGGACAGAATAGCTCTATCCAGACATTCACCTTTGGGGTTGTAAAAGACCACCAAATGACCACTTTTAGAAAAGGGGCATCTAGTGACGCTGGTGACGTTATTAACCTGTAGGACTCGGCGATTTGTCAACCAGCAGGCTTTTAACTAGTTGAGAGGCAGGTCCTATTTATCCCGGGAGGATGCATAATGGGTCTACTGAGGCGTAAGTAGCAGTGAAGCAACCCACCCTAACCATCCTTACAGATACAGACAGATGAGTACAAATTAAAATAAATTATTATAAATTAAAATAAATTAAAATAAAAAAATATTAGACTTAGTAGCTTTGATGACAGTGGCTTTTCTTCACCGACTATTAGAAATCTCATTCCACTCAGGCTTTCACATTGGTACAGGACGTGGAATGATGTTTCCTCTTCTTCTTCACAGAACCTGCACAAAGTTTTTTCTTCTGCTGGATTGATGACACTTATGTGCCTTTTAAGGTAACAGTGTCCGGTAAGAAGACCTATTGTTATCCTAACGACTTGACGCTTTTTATCCAGTAAGTCTTTTGTGAACTTGGCCAATGGTTCCTTGATGAACTGTTTGGCATGTATCAGTCTTGGATAGTTCTTCCACCATTCCTGATACTCTCTTTGCATCCATTGTTTGATGGATGTCTTGCACAAAGCCTTGCAACTACACAGAAGGGTTTGGGACCTGTCAAGGCCTTATATAAGCCTTCTCGGGCTAATTCGTCGGCCTTTTCATTACCCTGATATCCCTCATGGCCTGACATTCAAGCTAGGGTCACCTTGTTTTGGCTACTTAGCTCTGCCAAGTCCTCTAGACAGTCTTTCACCAGTCGTGATTTGATTTCTGGTGAGAGAATTGCCTTTAGAGCTGCTTGGCTATCAGAGTATATGGCAATAGTTTTGCCTGATACTTACTTGTTTAGTATTTCTCTTGCACAATGTTGTATGGCTATTAGTTTAGCCTGGAACACTGTTGCATCGGATACCCTTATTTTAGTCCTTTTCAAGACTCTGATAAGCGCACGGTTGGATAAATTAGGGCGCATTTATTTGTATTATTTTTTTGGTTACTATTTTAAACTTAAATATATGTAATTTAACTGTCGGGTTGCTTGTTTTAGGCGAGTCCCACATTTTGTAAAATACCTACCTACCTACCTACCTACCTACCTACCTACCTACCTACCGAAATAATACTCAATAAATACTGTAACGTGATACTTGATATTTTATCTATTTGTTATAATGTGTTTAAGCTCAATTGATTTTGGGCGTGGGTTAGGTTATTAAATAACTCGAATAACTTTGAAAAAGAAGTTGGGCACCACTATATTTAAAACTTACCAAGTATACTTGACTTTAGATTAGTGATAAAAATATAGAAAACCACTAACCAATAACAAATTATATTTAAACCAACTTTTAGAAAAGGTAGTAGCAAATTCTAATTCACATAGTTTTATTAAATTCAAATTCAAGATGATTTATTTAAAAGCATTTATCTGTTCTTAAAACGAAGTAATATAAGGAATGTTTATTTGCATGGTATTCTTCAGGCAACTTCAAAGGGATTCGGTATGCTTATTCTTAATTCTGGAACTTGAATGATATTGTGAAATTTGATATTCTAACTTAAACTTGAACGTGTAAATCTTCTATAGATGAACCAAACCACGGTCTTCAGATTGTACCAAACTTCTAGGTATAAAAACCATAAAACTTCTTGATAGGAATTCAAAACGTCTAGATATAAATCCACATAAACTGT
Source organism: Psylliodes chrysocephalus (assembly GCA_927349885.1). Lineage (NCBI taxonomy): Eukaryota > Metazoa > Arthropoda > Insecta > Coleoptera > Chrysomelidae > Psylliodes > Psylliodes chrysocephalus. The sequence continues at coordinate 18,380,949 of OV651815.1, read as the reverse complement.
CTAGATATAAAACGAAATAAACCGTCTAGATAGAGCCATGCTAAAAAGAAAGGCGAATGTTATAACAGGAAATAGGAACTTTGAACAGGATTTAGATAAAATACTTTAATTATTAAATGAACAATTTAAAACTATTAAATGAATAATTTCACATAGACTAAAATTAATATGAAAAGGAAAAATATTATTTGATACATTTAAACATAGTAAAGCATAATATCTTATTCCAAAAAAAAAATATATAAATTTATATAAAACGTGTTATCCATTGTTGAGGTTACGTTCAAAATTTGACATTTTATTTAAGAAATTCTTGTACAAAATATATATTTTCAACAATATATCATTTGTAAGGGGTTTTCTCGCCTCAGAGAAAACGATTACTTACAAATGACGCCTGTTGACGGGACGGCTCTCGGGCGCCAGATTTGATGTGTGGTTTACTCCACAAACTTTCGAAACGGCGTCGAAAGTACTCGGGCAGCACAGATGGAGATGAAAAATTCCAGGGGTCGTTGGTCACTCAGACACAGGTAATAAGTAACCACAAGTAACGGGCTTTAATCGTTACTTGTGGTGATAAAGAATTTCTCACTGCTGAAATAAAGGATGAAGTAAATTAGGGATCAGTAACCTCAGTAACAGTCAAAGTAACGTTGACACATATATTGAATGTTTAACTATTTACAATAAAAAAAATAAATAAATATTTCAACGCCCACCCCCGCTCGTAATTTTAAAACCCTGAACAAAATAAAAACAGATCGGCCAGTAATGATTAGTCTCAATCAGACGGTAGAATTAAAATTAGAAGAAAGATGCTCGGTGGCAATAGTATCTAATTCATAAATTTGTCGGATCGGTGGTTGAGCCAAAACGAAATCAAAAACAAATAATGGCGGTCGTAGCAAAAGTTAATTAGTTAACTCTTAAAGCGGCATAAAGATTAAAGTTAAATATTTTGTTTCGTAAAAAAAATTAAAATCACGGTCGTAGAAAAAGTTATCTGGTTAACTCTCTAGTCGGTATTGAAACTGAAACAAACCTCCTTGTTTTAGTGAATGGGGAATAGATAAATGATAAGAAAACGGGATAGTATCAATCCTATGAGGAGTGCACTCGCCACAACCAGCACGCTCAACATAAAAATGATACTATCATTTTAATCACGGCGCGGAGGTAACTAAAAGAAAATAATCAAAATCCGGGTTAGTATTCAATCCTATGATGAGTGTACTCGCCACAACCAGCCCACTCAAACACAAAACAAAATATCAAACCGGGTCAATATTTATCCTATGATGAGTGTACTCGCCACAACCAGCACTCTCAAACATAAGAAAAACACTAATATGTTAATCACGGATAGGGGTTAATCTAAATAAAATCTAAAACCGGGATAGTATCTAATCCCATGTGAGCTTTCTCGCCACAACCAGTCCACTCGACATGAAAAATGATACTATTTCAACTTTCCAACTTTCGAACTAATTCTATTCCCAAGTAAAGAAACATAAATAAAAAAAAGTTAAACCAGATTGTGAATAAATAGAAACAAAATTTACGGTCGTGGTAAAAGTTAAATAATTAACTATGTACGGAATTTAATTTAAATTTAAATTTATTATTACTTAAAAAAAAAATTAGGAACAAAATCCACGGTCGCAATGAAAATTAACTAATCAACTGTATACGGAATTTAATTTGAAATTAGGTTTACTATTACTGTAAAATAGAAACACAATTCACGGTCGTAATAAAATTAATTAATTATTAAAATAGAATCAAAGTTTCTATTTCCTAATAACCAAAAACTAATTTTCAATGTTTCTAAATAAAATCAAAACTAAATAATTTATCTGTAAATCAAAATATTTTTAACGAAAATCTGAAATCAATTATTATTTCTCTTAAATAAAATCGAAAACGGAATAATTATTTCAAATGAAACCGGTATTCGAACGTTTTAACTCAAGAACCGTCGACAAAAAAAAATATGTAAACAAATTCGATGTACGTATCGGCGATAATTTTCAGCGGTGTATATCGGAGCAAAAGCAGCAGATGTTAGTCGAATCAGTAAAGTCAATTGAATGATTTTTAATAATCCGAATTCTGAATTCCAGTCTCTATGCCCAAGCAGGCTAGCTCCCCACTCGATGTGCGCGAAGCGCGCGCGCTTTCGTTACTCAGGTAAAATACGCGAATTTAAATGAAACAAAATTTTATATACAGGGTCTACCCATGAAGTTAAAATAAAATAAAAAATAAAAATTGAAATTTATATCCGGAATAGGCCGAAATATAGTAATGAAAATTGACTTCATTACACATTATTAAAACTTACCTTATAAAATCAGACGGAATTTATGATAGATCAAAATTATTTAGTAAATCGGATGACCAAGATATATTAAAATTCAAATCAACTTGTTTCGTTGACAAATTCAAATCAAATGAAATACGAAATTTTGACACAAGGCATAAATGACATTTGAGTAGAGGTGATTGTGTTGAAATAACGAATAACTGTTCCAACCGTTACAATACATATTCAAAAAAATATATTTTTAAATGATGATTTTATGTACCCCTTAAATAATAATATAAGCACCCACACCTAAAATTTCTTGATCTGACATATTTATTACTCCGAGGCGATTTCGATTCGACTATAAATGAAAATTCAAGCATTTTCTCTCAGTCCGTATAATAAAAGATCTTGTTATATCATGTAATTATTAATTAATACCTTCATAGTTTTTCATCATAATTCAATTAAAAAACTTTTTCAAATTTTAATTAATTTTAGCCAAAAATAAATATTATTTTAATATATATTTTATTTTCGAAAATAATTTATATTTTATAAATTACCAATTTTAACGATATGCTTTATTATACAAAGTGTTTATGTTCTATAGGAATCCGTTATAAAAGAAAGGCGTGTCCCACTCAAAATAAAAAAGTTGACACCTACTTTCGGTAAAAGCGAAAATGACAGAACTATCAAAATATTTTACATGTTTACCACTCTTACTAATTTTTAAGAAAATCAGTCCATTAGTTTTTAAGAGTGCCCCTCGTCGCTGGACACCTTATATATCTTGGTTCTTATTTTTTATATTAGAGCAACCCGGTGTCTCTGTATGTATTAACTGATCTAATAAAAAATACTTACTTAATACAATATCAGAAAATGCTACCGCACCAAGAGAAAATTATAAAAAATATCATTCGCGTACGTCACCTGCCCCAAATGGTACTGAATACTACATTAGTTATTGTGTCCCCATAACTGTATGCGTATTGGGATTCGCTTACACACAAATTTATGAAACCAATATTTATTGAAATATATTTATTTTTTGTAGGGGGCGCCACTTTCTAGTACAACAACTAGTCCCCACTTCAATACCGAAGTCGAAAAATATACACACCTGATATTTTACCTAGTTGTGGGGACAGTAACTTATTTAACAATTTTGGTAAAAGTAATAACTCTAGATTAGTTAAAATTAAAAGTACCACGAACAAATTTTTTTGCAATATTTTTATGTAGCAATGATCATTAAAAGAAAACAAACAACGAAGATAAAGCCAAAAAAAAGTTGTGGGGACAAGTGTGTATGTCCCCACAACTTTTACTGTCCCCACAGTCCTGGTTTTATTCAGGCGAAAATCCCACAAGTACGGTAAAACACACACACACACACACACACACACACACACACACACACACACACACACACACACACACACACACACACACACACACACACACACACACACACACACACACACACACACACACACACACACACACACACACACACACACACACACACACACACACACACACACACACACACACACACACACACACACACACACACACACACACACACACACACACACACACACACACACACACACACACACACACACACACACACACACACACACACACACACACACACACACACACACACACACACACACACACACACACACACACACACACACACACACACACACACACACACACACACACACACACACACACACACACACACACACACACACACACACACACACACACACACACACACACACACACACACACACACACACACACACACACACACACACACACACACACACACACACACACACACACACACACACACACACACACACACACACACACACACACACACACACACACACACACACACACACACACACACACACACACACACACACACACACACACACACACACACACACACACACACACACACACACACACACACACACACACACACACACACACACACACACACACACACACACACACACACACACACACACACACACACACACACACACACACACACACACACACACACACACACACACACACACACACACACACACACACACACACACACACACACACACACACACACACACACACACACACACACACACACACACACACACACACACACACACACACACACACACACACACACACACACACACACACACACACACACACACACACACACACACACACACACACACACACACACACACACACACACACACACACACACACACACACACACACACACACACACACACACACACACACACACACACACACACACACACACACACACACACACACACACACACACACACACACACACACACACACACACACACACACACACACACACACACACACACACACACACACACACACACACACACACACACACACACACACACACGCAGTGACATCATCATCATCATCATAGTCAAAACGGATTCAGGGGACCTCAAAACGTAAAAATCCGTCGAAAACTCGAGGTCGAAAAAAATCATGATTCCTATACTTTCCTTATATCTGTATACAGATAGGAAAGTAAAAATGTGCCCAGCATGTCATACAAAAGAAGAATGAATATTGTATTTTATCTTTCATTGACTCTCCATTATTATAACCCTAAATTCAGATTCAAGCTATGAAAATTCAGATAATGACCCTTAATTTTTGAATAAATTCTCATGGAAGGAAAAACTGGTGTTTTTTTGGCATTACTCTATATTTCTAATAAAAAAAATATATATATCCGTGTGGGTATATGAAAAAATTAATTTTGAAAAAAAATATTTCACGCCGCCCATGATATAGAAAAAAGCCGCCGATGCCGACGGTCGGTAGATATTTAGTTTTTATGCCGTTCGAATTGATTTTATATTATACTAAATAAGCATTGACTGGTAAAGGCAGATTTAATTAGGGAAATACACATCACGATGTTTACTATTGTTGACCTCAAAATTCGTACTTTCAGTGTTTATACCATAATTAATTCTAACGAATTATTTTGACGTCCGACAATGATTTTTTTGTCTGAAACAAAACCACAAACAAACAAATTATGATAACGCACACTCTATTTTGCAGTACGATTCTAGTTCCTATAAATTCAATGAAACCATGCAGAGTTCATAAGGTCATTGGAAAACTACTACACCAGATTCATGAACTACTTTATTGATAAAATTTTAATTATACAATTATAGTCCAAGGGTCGGGACGATCTGAGACAGAATAGTGAAATATGAGTTGGTAATTGTATAAATAATCATATGTTATCCTGATAACGTGTATGTGTTTAACACTATTAGGAAAATTTCGCGTGTAAAGAGTGATTATTATGATTCATGTAGTCATGTAGAAGCTTACTTATTGATTTAAGAGTTTACGTATTGTGCAGTGCATGTAAAAAGAAGAAGACATATTCGAAAAACTAAAAAAAAATATTTTGGACGAATTATTGGATATAAATATTAAAAGAAGATGACACTTTAATAAGATCTAACAACGATTGATTTGGAGAATACAAATGAATTTTTGAAATTAAAACTTCCTTTGGTGCACCTTGCATAATGTTTTTTATGGGTTGTGAATAAGGCTATGTACCGCTCATTCAGGCAAACTCTACTCATGTCGAGTTCAGCCAAGCTAAAGAGAAAGATAGTCAGTGCAGCGAAATACATCGCTGCGCTACTCGATTGGCACAATTCGACTCATCAAGTTGAGTTTACCTGAGCCGGCGTAATATATGGAATAGCAGCAACATAGTCACAATCAAGGAAAATGCTTAGTGAATTATGCCGATATTTACATCGTATGTCTATTTGTTACTAACAATAATTTCTTGATTAAATTTGACTTTTCTACGAGAATAATTTAACACGTGCTAGGGGTGTTAAGAGAAAATGCAAAATATTTAAAGAGGTAACAATATGGACCAAAGTAGACAAAAAAAGTCTTAATTAATATTTGTCCGCAAAGTAACTCTTTCGGAGATATGGTAGGAGTAGATAGGGTCCGATTACATTTAGAAGAACACCGCTACGTCATAACTATCATTTATTATTTCGAATATATATTATCTATAACTATCAATAAACAAAAAATAAGTAAGTTGTTAGGTATAAAACAATATTTTCTGTATTCCTATAATATTAACACTCCACTAAACACCCAGTAGGCGACGATAACTAATTAATTATTTTGCCAAATGATGACGTAGCTGTGTTCTTCCAATTTGTAATCGGACCCTACCGACCTTGGTTTATCGGATAAATAACACTGTTTTTCAGTGAACCGGTATTACGCAATCTTTGGTGAATTCTTCCAAACATATGGTGTAAAGAAATCTGGCGATTTGGATAAGATTCCCCATAAAGACGTCGCGTGTCGGTGGCAATCCCACGACTATACATAATAATATTAAAAATAATAATAATCTCTCTGAAGCCGACTGAGCGACTTGTGTAGGGGAAGTGACGGCTATTATTATTATAATTTTTTAATTCATCTGGAGCTAGTGGTAATATTGTTGTCATTGGCTCCAGGAATTCATTTTGTAGCATCCAATCACATTCCTAGGTTTCTAAATCATGTCCTAACAATTTTTGAACTTGGTAATAGACACGGTTTATAATGCTGATGGACTGCTGCACTTGTCGATGAAAGATTAGACAACTGGATAGGTTTATGAAGCTTTGTAGATTTAACAAACTGAGTGTATTTAAGATAATCGATATTGTCCTCAGATTTAGGAGCATTGTCTATCGCTAGTAAGATGCGTACTCCATTTTCGTATAATTGCGTGTAGAAAATCTTGAGCCAGTTGGTCAAAATTGGCAAGCTTTTGTAGTAATTTGATGAAAGTTTTTTCCCTTCTTTAAACAGCGTAGAAGTTGTATCATAGCCACTGAATGCATGTAAAAATAAAATATGTTTATATACTTTAATAGTATATACAGGGTGTAACTAAATAAGTGTAAAACATTTAAGGGGGTGATTCCACACGGAAAAAAAGATAGGATCTTTCATATAAAGAAACTTCATTGGAGCATCCCTTGTTAAGATACAGCCCCTTAAAGGGGGTACATAAAACTTGTTTAACAATTTTTTTCACAAGCACTAAACAAGTTACAATATTGAAATTAACCTGTCATTTTCTACTACCAAAAAGACACTTAGCCAGTAATTTATTTGGTTTACCCCATGGTTTTAAGGGGTGGAAAACGCAACCCCTAAAATTTCGTTCCAACGTAACTTTTTGTCTTATTATTTGTTTTCCATTTAAAATTTTATTTCCGATAGCCTGTTTCATTCTAAACAAAAAATTTCTCCTGAATTTTTTGCCCAAAATAAACCAGTTCGCAGCAAAAAATTATTTTACAAACAACTACAGAGATACATCGTCATAAATGCGAATTGGATTTATTGTTATTTTGTAGTTACTACCTGCATTAAATGATTAAAAAGGGGAATAATCAAAACTAATTTATTAATAACAAAACATACAACATTTAGAAATCATAGTAAATGTTCAATATGTCTACCTTCAGACATTACGCATGCGTCTAGATGTCGGCGCATTGAGCCACGTATTCGCTCAAATAATCCTGGAGTCTCTCTAATTACCCTGCACGCATCGATGATGCGGTTTCTTAAGTCCTCTACATCGCGAACAGGAGTACGATAAACCAAATGCTGCAAATGGCCCCAAGTAGAAAAATCGAGAGGATTGAGATCCGGGGATCGAGCGGGCCAATTCTGTGGTCCTCCTCAACCTATCCACTGATTTGCATATGTTTCAGTTAAATGCTGACGTGCTACTTGACTAAAATGGGCGGGAGCCGCATCATGCTTAAAAAATATATCCCTTCTGACGCCCAAAGGAACTTCCTCCAGCAGTACGGGATGCACTTCTCTTAAAAATTGAACGTATGCCTCACCATTTAATCGAGGAGGTAGAAAATGAGGCCCAATTAAATAATCACCAATAACTCCGGCCCACACATTAAGAGAAAAGTGTTCTTGATGGTGAGTTTCGACAATAGCGTGAGGGTTTTCATCAGCCCATATGTGGTAATTATGAAAATTAATAATCTTGTCCCGAGAAAAACTACATTCGTCTGTGAATCCGATCGTCTTCAGAAAGTCACGATTTCTTCTAATCAAGACGGTTCGGAAAGTCTCGCGGTAACAGTGCCTGTACTCGTTGCAGATGGTAAGGGTATAAGGTATGTTCCTTTAAAATTCGAAATACCGTCATATGATCAACATTCAGCTGGAAAGCAATCTTTCTAGTACTGGTAGTAGGTTGTTCTTTAATAAAATTAAGTAGTGCTTCCTCAAGCTGTGGTGTTCTTACTTCTCGATGTCGACCACAATCGTGCGTTCTTTTGTTGAATGAACCATATTCTCGTAATCGTTGATGAAGTCGGGCAAATATTCTATGTGAAGGATGCTACCGTTGAGGATACATTTCAGCATATCTTCTAGAAGCTTCTAACCCATTCCCCTGCGACAGACCGTAAACGTAATGCATATCAGCCATTTCCTCATTTGTGTATGCCATTTTAATAACAAGTGAATTATTAAAGTAACAAATTACGAACAGAACAACAATACACAATTAGTATTGCTTCAGTTTCAAAAATTTACAAACTGACAGCTTGATTTCAATGTAATTGTCACTATCGCTAATAGCGGCCTACTAGATAAATTAGTTTCGTATTTTCGTTTTACGGCGATATCTATCTTGTTCGTAAAATATTTTTTTGCTGCGAACTATTTTGGGCAAAAAATTCAAGAGACATTTTTTGTTTAGAATGGAACAGGCTATCGGAAATAAATTTTTAAATGGTAAACAAATAATAAGACAAAAAGTTACGTTGGAACGAAATTTTAGGGGTTGCGTTTTTCACTCCTTATATCCATGGGGTAAACCAAATAAATTACTGGCTAAGTGTCTTTTTCGTAGTAGAAAATGTCAGGTTAATTTTAATATTGTAACTTGTTTAGTGCTTTAAGGGACTGTATCTTAACAAGGGATGCTCCAATGAAGTTCCTTTATATGAAAAATCCTATCTTTTTTTCGATGAGGAATCACCCCCTTAAATGTTTTACACTTATTTAGTTACACCCTGTATAGCTGAGCGATGCATGTTCTCAAAAACGGTTGAGCGCCTGAAAAAATGTCTGGAACAAAATGTGTTGCCAATTTTATGCCCTACAATATTTATAATAAACGTTGATACCATTAGAGCTATAGAAACCTAGATAATCGCAAACGACGCAGATACGAGATTTTATAAGACTTTTGAGATAACATTTAGAACGCCGAAATGAAGGTGTATACAAGTTTCCAGCTTATTATCTCTCAGTCCGAAGTTGATTTCTTCATTATCTTTTTATTCAACTTTCTCTTGCCCTTCTTCTTTTTCTAAATTTTACATCAGATAAAATAGGTTCTAATAGTAACATTTGAACTTTACTATTGATGGTCTTGCTTCCATAATAAACGAGCATTATTTAATTTTGATTAAAAAGATATAAGTTTAATAATGTTTGCTTTTTTCGAAAGAAAGGCCATCGAATTATTTTGATGGCATCAAGAGTTAAAAGAAACCTACCTAGTTAGTAGATTTCACTCTCTTTCTTTTATTAAAAAAATTATTTGCTAATCTTTATTTATTATTACTCAATTCTACAACGAGTCCAGGTATATTAAACATCGCACATTTCTCTACGTTTCGCTCTTATCTTAATTAGGGAATTTTATTTTTTGGCGATAATGCGATTGAGGTCATATGGTACTTCTTCAACAGAAAGAGCTGTAAGATTTATATCAAATGAAAGCTTTAGATAATCCTGTTTGTACAACCTAAGATAGCAAACCTTGCTTTTTAAAAAAATATATCCGTTTTTAATATTTGTCTTTATTATTGTTTGTTACTATAGACTTTTATATTCATAGAAAATTAACTAATTTTATTGCCAATAATAAAAATATTTAAAACTATGACCTAAATGCATTAGTTTTGTATTTTTTTGATGGTTGTTACTAGTGATTATTGACTAACCTCCGATAATAATTTTAATCTAAAAATGTTATGAATTAATTACTTATCTAAGAAGTTCCCATTGGGTTGTCTTAGTTATTTCTATAGGAAAGCATCACAGGTTGATTTAACAATTTATTACACTGTTTTACACTAGCACTAACACTATCGGGCACTAGCTCAAATGTATTTTTCCTCTTTAATATTCTGTTGTAAGGTAGAAGTGGAGTAGAACCTCATGTTTCATTTTTATTTCAAATATTGGCATCTTCACGTCTCTATGAAGATAATCGTTTTGATAGAACCAATATGCATCAACGATGCACCTTAGGATTATATTTTGGGAAACTTATATCATGCTGATATTAGTCTTGCTGGCATATCCCCCCATAGCTGTATGCCATAAATAGAGACTGTTTTAAGGATTTGTTTATAAATCAACTAACGAAAAAGTAAAGTTAAATGCATCCAGTCATAAAAGTCCTTAATTTTCTGTATAAACAGATTTAAATATACCGATACTTATAAAATAATACTACCAATAACAAAGTAACATCATCTTAAGGTAAAATACCCGATCCCCTTAATGATGTTGTAATATATGAACTATACAAAATAAAAAAACGTCATGGGCCCTTAATAACACATGAACTATCATGAGCTATACCTAATAATATCAATTTAACGTCCTATAAAATAATGAAACTTATATAGATCTATGTATCAGTCGTAGGCAAAATATTACCCCAAAATCATACCTCAAACTAATAAAAATAAAATCTAGTTTCACTTATTTCTTAGTCCGCGACGTCGATAGGCAAAAGATACCGCCTGCGGCACTTTATAGTCGTACTATGCCAAATATCGGTAGTAACAGCAATGTAGACGAGGCATTCCAAACCACAGAGAAACTGATCTTCAGTAATGGAAAAAAACCACTATCCTAAGCAGAACATCAATTTACAGGCGAGTCACTGGTATCAAACAGTATCTTCAATATCAAACCAAAACGCCGGTTCCAAACATTGTTTCAATAGGTTTGTTCCAACAGCTTCTTTCTGATGTGTCTCTGACTCGTGCATGGATGTATTCGTTAACTAATCACTGCGCATGTCAGTCCGTTTATTCGTCCGTTGTTTAATCAGCGACTTATACTTGTTGGAACGCAAAATGCAATGAAATTGGACAAACAAACAAAGAAACAAATGCCGGTTCAAAAAACCCTAAAATGTACAAACCCTATTCACAATAGTGTAAATTAATTTAATCCTACTCAGTTTTCGCTAAATTAAAGACAATAAAAAGTAAACTTGAAATATTAAACCACCCAGAGGGTTGAAGTTAGTGCTTGGCCAAAGCAATGACTATTCAAGCAACACAACAAAAGTCCCCTATTAAAATTAATTAACAAAACTCGATACAGCAAAATCAGTACCCCACATTCAACCCCCTAATTTATTATCTGAAAGAATGTCTATAATTAACAACGAATGAATAGCAATATTTACAGGATAAATTACACTATAAAAAAAGAACATAACCTACGTCTTATCCCAGAGGGTGTATCTTCTGTCAAAAAAACCTTCTTAAAACCAGTGTACCCTTCAACATACTGTCTGAACTACGATCGGCCTTCAATACGAGACTGCTCCTACATCTACAAATGGGCTAAATTTCGAATTTAATTCTTCTCGAACTCCACGTTAACCAGATTCAACTTTACCATTAATGTATCTTAATATATTGAGCTACTTTTCTAATACTCCCCGGCATGGGATGATTCTATAAAATCATAAAAACTAGAAAAGCATTTTTTGACGAATTCTCAACTCAAGCCACTATTACGACTCTTCTCCAAAAACCACGCGTAGTTTCGTTTTTCTCCAACTTGAAGACGAAGTGCAAAATCGCCGTAAATAAAACCTCTTTTAGCCAACTGTCACTCCGGGACAAATACGGTTCACGAGTGGCACGCCTGCACCACCAATGAGCTTTCGCGATTGCGAAAATAAAACAGTATTCACGTTGGTATCTCTGGACGTCCAATTAGAAATCCTAAATCACCGAAACGTCAAAATACGCCCAATGAAATGCAATCGACTTTACCAAGCGGTACCTATTCTCTGGTAGCTACTTATCTATGATCTGACAGCTGTCTAGCAGTTACTTACAAATATAAATATAACCTCAATTATTTTGAAATTCGGTATCCAACTAATATATTCTAATAAAATGATTCAACGAATAAAAATTGTTGTTTAGTGCTTGCATCATGTCCCAGTTAAAATAAATGTGCTGTTTGTGAAGAGTATTGTGAACATTCCCCACAATTACATCATATCCTAGTTAAACGAAATGTGCTGTGTTCGTAAAGATTATTGTGAACTGCTGAGAACTGGATGATATAAATGTGTTTTGGGCGAATGTATACGGTGATACAGGGTGGAAGCTGAATGTATGAAAACTTTTGACTAGTCGGATAAGTTTTATTAAGTACCCCTTTAGTTTGGGTTGAATATAGGCTATAGACCGAACGCTCGATTAAAACCGTTACCAAGTTCTTTACGTTTTTTTAGTCGTTCATCTTATTCTTATTTGTTTACACTGATTTAGTTTGATTTACTTATTTTTGTTTTCCATCGATTGATTCGGAGTAGGTCTCCTCTTGCTTCATTCTAAACATTCTTCCCGATAAATAATGTATAATAATATTGCTTTATTTTCTTTATGACAGACATATATTGTATAGAATTGGTCGAATTATAAATATATTTTTAACCTAACTAACCTAAAGAGAGACAACAAATGACAATCGAAAGACAATTTACATTAAAGTTTAACGTTTAAATAAAATGTTAGAATTAGCAATTTTAATAAAATAATATTTATTTTATGACAAGAATAATTCGTATGTAATTAGTCAATATTTAAAATATAATCTTAAACTTAAACTAGTTAACCCAACTAAAAATTTAAAAGATTTAGACATTTAAAAATTCACTTACGGAATAAAAGCCACCCTCATGTAAAAATCGTTTTATTGCTAATTTAAATGAATTTACAGATTTACAAGATTTAAGGTGAGGAGGCAAATTATTGAAAAGTCGTTGCCCAGATAGAATGGGTGACTTGAATAAGGTATTACCCTTTGAAAATGGTATTTAAAAATCATTAAGATTTCTTATATTTAAATTATGAACTTGGCCATTTGTCATAAAACTATTTAAATTACTAAATACAAATACACAAACTTCTAAAATATATAAAACAAGGTAATAGTAAAATTTAAAATTTTTTAAAATATTCTCTACAACTGGTTGTGCGAGAAATACCAGCAATACACCGCATTATTTTCTTTTGTGAAATAAAAACATAATTGACCTTACGGGAGTTACGCGCGGATTCTCAGTCCGGAGCGCTTTTTATTTGCCGTTCGCCGCGTAACCCACCCCTTCCCAAATCAATGCATTTCTGTATTCTTTAAGCATCAAATTAGTAGTAGTATCTCAAAGTTTGAAGTGTGAGTGTATTTTTGTTCTTATTTTATAAAATATTGGCGAGTTGCCAATCCCATTTTTGACCACACTATTAATATATGTGGAAAGTTTAAGTGTCTGGAATATTTGACACCTACATGTTTGGAATGTCACAGTGAATAGTTTTATATTAAGTTTATATTACGTTGATTTTATGTTTTTTGCACCTAGTTTTAGGAATGTTAACCTTTTCTAATGTATTTCTAATAATGCCAAACATACATGTTCCTTTATGTTATTTAATTGTTTTTGATGCTTTTAAATAAATAAACAAAAATAATTGCAAACTATTTTATAATTGGCTCAAATCTATTATGTGGACTCACAGTCCGCCGCCATCGCCGGATCACAAAAATTTGACGCCAGTCCCGGAAGGTTAAGATATGTGGATATACCCCCGAAAAAGATACCATACCTTAAACGCGATTCAGCATGTGCATAGTACAACATTATTAGCTGTTTTTCGGTTAGAACTGTTTTTTAATTTCTAAATAAGTAATTTACTGAGTTTAGTTTTGAAGTGACTGTCTCGCAATGTTTCTTCCAATCAAGGCATTCGTCAATGTATAAACCAAGGAATTTTAAACACGAGTATCGTCAATTTTTATGTTATTGATGATAACATTAAGTGAGCTAATTTGCTTTTATTTATTATGAAAGAGAATTCATACAGAACCATTGAAACAGATTAGAACAAACCTGGTTGCATTTATTTTCTAATGTAAGAGCATTTTTGTCAGAGACAAGAGCTGATGTGCATCTGCATATAGTGTAAAATGTGCATTTTAACCAAATCATTCACGTATATCAAGAATAAGATTTGGCCTATAATAGACCCTTGTGGGACACCAATATTGGTATAAACATAGTCGGATTTGTAAGTTTTTATTAACTTTTCATTTATGGAAAGACTAACATACTGTCGACGTTCACTTAAAAAAGATTTTATCCACTGAAGAGACTGATTAATAACACCGATACTATTTAGTTTGCTAAATAAAATATTGTGATCGACATAGTCAAATGCCCTGCTGAGATCACAGAAGGTCCCAACAGGGCATTGGCCAGCGTCTAGTAAGTTGGTTAAATTTTCGTAAAATGAATGAATTGCTGTATTAGTAGATCGTGACATTAGAAAACCATGTCGTTCTTGACTAATTATATTATTCTTGTTTAAGTATGCAGTTAGTCTCCCTTATGGGACGATGATTAATAACAAGTTTTGGGTCACCTTTTTTGAAGACAGGAACTATTTTTCTGTTTTCATGTAGTCTGGAAAATCACCATTACAGAATGAAAGGTTAACTAGAAAAGTCAAAGGAGATATTATGAAAGGAACATTTTTTTTAGTAGAAAGGCAGGTATTTCATCGAAACCGCAAGGTATTTTATTTTTTATTTTATTAAGTAAGAGTTCTAATAATTCACCTTGCGTATCAGGAAATAATTGTATCGGGTTTTGTGTGACAGTTGCACTATTGCACTTAATTCTGTTTATAGTTTTGGGGATATTTGACACAACATCAAGTGGAGCATTCATAAAAAAGTATTAAAAGTATTAGCCACCTCTGAAGGATTATCAATTAAATCTCCTTGATTGGTTAATATTTCTATTTTTTTTTCTGAATTCATTATTTTTATTTTTAGTAAAATCTGTTAAAAGTTTCCAAGCACTTTTGGTGGGATTTTCAGGCGACGTAATTATATTTTGATAATGCTTTTTTATTGTTGACTTTAGAAGATGTACATGTCGCTTTTTTGTTTGGGTATAATATTCTCGAAGTTCAGGATATATTCTTGATAATACGTGCAAATTTTTTAAGTTACTACTGATATGATTGAAGAATGTCAACATATTGTTTAGGGAGCATTTTTTTATGTTTCTGTGTCAGGCGAGCGTGCCAAACCATGTCAAATGCTTGGATCACATCAAGGAATACATTTTTTTTTGTATGCTTTTTCGATGATATTGACTATCCTGTGTATTTGATCTATTGTCGAGTGTTTGTTGCTAAAACCAAATTGATGCGAAGGGATCAGGTTTTCAAATATTGGTTTTAATCGTTTAAGTAGTAGCTTTTCAAACATCCTAGATATTATTGGTAACAGTTATATAGATCTATATAATGACACTTTATTCGGAGGTTTACCAGGCTTAGGAATTGGGATAACTTTAGCCATTTTCCACGCATCTAATATTATATTTAAGGCAAAATGCTGCATTTATGAGGTATGCCAATTTAACGATAGCCTTATTTGGCAGTTTCTTTATTATTTCTCCTGTAATGAGTTCATATCCACCAGACTTCTGTTGGTTGTTGGTCTGAATTTTTTTCTGCATCAGGAATACACAATATTGGCAATTTAATTGACATTGCTATACATGGGCGTCGTTTGGGGGACAGTTGCCCCCCCTGGCTTTTACGACTTAATCAACAACGCGTAAGATATGCATTACGAACAACAATCTCATAGAAATAATAATATTCAGGCTAATATAGTTGAAGAATATTATAGGTTGTATTTGGATTCCTTTAGGTCACTTACATCACGCTTTTCCGAAGACTGTTTGTTTTTCCTTAAGTCTGTTACATCCCAAAAACAAAAAAAAATACTTTTTTCACTACCGATTAGAAAATGACAGTAGTGGAAAAATTTGGAATCGACAATTTTGAAGCTGAATACCAAACTGGAGTACGAAAGAGCTTTCTGCACACAATGAGCTTTCCATTAATGATATAGCGTCCAAACATTGTGAATTTTATCCAGAGTTGGTTTAAAAATAAATACATACATATATACATACAAAGTGGTTTAAAAATTATTTATGGCTTTTCCACCAACGACAGAGTTAATCGATAGAACGTTTAGCACGCTTAAGAGTTAAGGCAAGTTAAAACAAGGCTGCGGTCTATTCGATCAGTGCGAAGTTATGGTAGGGGAAGCAAAAATGATACTAGCGCAAGCTGCAAATAATTCGAGGACTTTAGGGCTATAATTTTGGCGTATCCAATACACGTATACATTAAAAAAATAGGTTAAAAACAATAAAATGAGCAACCGGAGTTGCTATGTTACAAATTATACTAGCAAAAAAACTGTAAATTATATAATTTTTCAGTAGCAAATTCGAAATTAAATCAAAGAAATAAATGGACAGTTGTATAATAAAAAGAAAAAACTTCTATTTTTGTAATAATAACAGTAATACTGGAAATAATAGACATCAGAAAAGGTTTTAAATAAACAATAATTATTTTATGATATTTTTCAACATCCCTTAATTCTTAGATGTTTAGCAAATGATTAGATTTCTGCCTTTAAATATTGAATATGGCTAAAATGCAATCTTGTGACTTATTGATAGGAAACTAGTTTTAATTATTAATTTCTATGGGTTCTTTCAAACTAAAAATGAAGAAAATATGAATTAAAATCACAAATATACCAAATATTTTTGTTAATACGTTTTAATTCTACGTTATTATATAATGGTAATGTTTTTATTTTGACATTATTTAACCTATTCTTCAATGACAGCTTATTAGGCTTAGGCAAGATCTGATACATTTTCTCGTAAATACGTGCCTATGTTTTATTTTTGATTTTTATTGATTATACCACTTTTTTTAGCTGTAGTAATAAAAATATATAATAATAATTTTTTCACTTGTTTTACAAATCCATATACATTTATTAAAATTAACATATATATTTTTTAATTACGAACTCTATTAAAAATTGTGTTGTCAGTATACACAAATATCGTCCGTTGGTTCATAAAATAGTTGGCGCTGCTGTCACGTACGGAGCGAATAATGAATGAAAATAGACTAATTGAAAAATAAATTATGTTATCGATGTTTTTAGTAGAAAAAAAAAATTTTAATTTGCATTTTCCTAGTGTTTTTTGTGTTCATCGTCGTGTTTGAGTGAGTTTTTTTGTTTTTGTTTTTTTTATAAATTTTTATTTTTTATAATATTATGTATGGCTGTGTCTTGTTCATATTTTTCTTTTATAACACACCTGCTGTTTGTTTTCTAAAAATGTGTTTTAAGTTTCTTGTTTTTTCTGTATTTTAGTTTTTGTCTTTTTTGTTGAGCTATTTTATTTATTAGAGACTTGTTATGACAACTTAAGTATCCGTTCTGTCAAATAGGTCAGTGAGATTGTTAGGGTTACTACTTAAGTTCCACTCCCCCTTATCTTCGCTATTCAGGAATATATTGGAATAATTTTGTTCTGTTTCAAAGACTATAACAAATACTTTCTTATGATGGATTCAATTGTTCTGTGACGTTACTTCCGGTTTTTCCGAAAATAACAAAAAATCGATTTTTTTTTAATTTTGTATTGTAAATTTAAATTTCTGAGACATATTTGTATAATAATCGTGTATTGACAATTTCCAACTGTCGAAATAGCCGCCATATTAGATATTATTTTTTCTAAATATGTTACTATTAATTCGTTTATGGAAAAACATATAGGAATGTAAGAACTTTATAAAATCTTTTTAGGCTTCAAAATTCCCATTGAGACCCATTTACTGTATACCATTGGCGTATCTAAGCATTTTTATTATTAGCAAACTGTTTAATAATTCCATCCGCTTTTATCTTCGTTGTTAATTGAGATATTGGAATGAAAACTTATTTGTTTAAAAGCTTGGGACAAATACTCTCTTTTACTGGATTCAATTGGTGTGTGTCTTCATGGCTTACTTCTATTTTATCGGAAATAACAGAAAATCTCAATTAATTTTTAAATAGAAACCCTCGTTTTTATTAAAAAAATTAATTTTAGGGACATTTATGGATAAGAATCATGTGTTGAAAATTTTCTGTCAGCTGTCAAAATGATCATCATATTGAAAAATATATTTTTTAATATCTTACTGACAGAAAATTTTCAATACACGCTTCTTATACAAAAATGTCCCAGAAATTCAAGAGAAAGGCTTTAAAAATAAAAAATAAATTGCGCTTTCTGTTATTTCTGGAAAAACGGGAAGTAAGCCATGACGTC
Organism: Psylliodes chrysocephalus; assembly: GCA_927349885.1. Lineage (NCBI taxonomy): Eukaryota > Metazoa > Arthropoda > Insecta > Coleoptera > Chrysomelidae > Psylliodes > Psylliodes chrysocephalus. The sequence continues at coordinate 18,361,936 of OV651815.1, read as the reverse complement.
ACAGAATAATTAAATCCATCATAAGAAAATTCTCTTTTATTTTTCATTTTCTTTGTTTTCCAATGTTTATTTTCTTTGTTTTCCAATAAATAAACATTCTAAATTTTTTCAAAATTTTGCCCCCCCCCCCCCCCCCCCCCCCCCCCCCTATAGAATTGTGTAACGATGCCCATGTTGCTATATACAGTAATTTTTTCCCAATCAGTACTCGGTGGTCTTTAAAATTTGTTGATACAAAAATAGAATCTGTACGTTTAAGTTATTTGCAAATTAACTAAACTAATTCTAAAATAAATAAGACGTATTTCTCTTGAACACGTCAAAAGGTCGATATCCCATATATTTGGACCATAAATAAAAAAAACACAAGGTCATTTATCTGATTATTCACAAATCACTAAAAACTAAGTACTCTCGTGTGTGTTAACTAACCGTAAAAAAATATGGGCACATAAAAATTTATGGACCTTTTTCATGTGAGATATAACTCGTGGCTTACATTCATTTCATAAATACCAAAATAGAACACAGTCTTCCATGTCAGGTTTTGTAGTAATTAATTCATGAGTCATTGTCTATTCTGAAACAAATAGTCGATGGGTGCTAAATGTAGATATTACAATAAAAATGAATACTTTTTTCTACGACCGCGGAAAATTTCTTATTATCATAGAAGAAATTGATGGAAAAAGGATTCAACCAACAAGGCAGCCGTTTCGGAAAAAAAAACGATAAAGTTTGACAAATTTTAATTTGCATTAATACGAATAGTATGTTGAATACACATATTTTTTTTAATTTGTCGTAATCAAATAGAACACGCACTATGAATTGGCATAACAAATTAAACAAATTTAAACTTTTGTTTTAAATTTAACGACTTAAAAATGTACTTATATTGCCCATTCTAATACTTGAAAAGGGGTTTATCTGCCAATAAACAATTACTATATTAATTAAGTGTTGACCTTAGATTATACAAACCTCTTTGGTGTTGACGAATATTATATCCCTTTCATCAAAATACTATGTTACGGGGTTATGATCGACAAGTAATGTTGTTTTTAACAGACACGTTATTTGTGAACAGGTTGTTATTTCTGTGTGTTTATAAAATAACAGACCTGTTAAAAATAACACAGGTTGTCAATCATAACCCTATTAATCAATGTAGGTACTGGTCTAATAAAAAAAAAAAGCAAACAAAGACATATGGAAAAAAGTATTTAACTCAATTTTGGATTAGCTGAATACTATGGTGTAACTGTTTATCATTTAGTTTCTTAATACCTTATTGCCTCGTATTTATTTTCTACAAAACATAAAACCCTTTTAACAGTGAACAAATAACTTTGTCAAATCCTTTTTATACTGATTATATCGTAGTGCATAAGATATTTTGTCGTTATAATAAGAGCGTAACATAAAGACTTTGGAGCTGATTCCAGTGATACAAATGACTCAAAATAAGTAAATTTCTCGTTTGAATCCTTTTACCATTCACGTATCCATCAACATCGACAGGTAACCGTTGTGCTAATTTAATAACCAAATTATTTTGGATCTAAGCTTCTATTGGACTGACAACATCGGTAGTAACAAACCTAATTAAAGAACATTCCCTTGTAAAATTCAAGGAAACATGGAGTGAAACAAGAAGCTGTAGAGTTTCAAGAGAGTTTCTAAGTTATCCTGACAACACTACAGCAAAGAAATATTTGACTGTGACTAGACATAATCTGCGCCTGATCACAGGCGTTCTGACTGATCATTACTACGTGCGGAAGTATCTCCATTGTATGGGGCTGTTAAAATCAGCACTCTGCAGGGAGTGCAAATAAGAAGATGAGACCATCGATAATATCCTCTACGACTACCCGACTCTCTCATTTATTAGAAATTTGTGTTCGGCGATAATTGGTTAACATCGGCCGGTATAAGAGAAGCATCTCTTGGCGACCTTGTCAACTATATTAAATCTAAAGGCTGGCTCACGAACTCAAAGGTTCCTATCAACTTAAGAGGATGCACAATGAGATTAGTGAGGCCTAAGTGCTGTGCTATAATGACAACGTATCCTACGGTCGCAATAGAGTTGATATTAAACATCACACTTTTACATTTAATGCTAGAGAACGTGGCAAAAAGGAAAAGGTTTAATTATCAAAAACGAAGTAATCGAAAGTCTATTAGTTCCAAGATCAAGAATTCTTGGAACGTGCTTCAGGACGAAATAAAAAAGAAATGCAATTTTGTCAAAAACTTCTAATTCACAGAGATGAGGCTGCAAGAAAAAATGGATCTAAGGGTCAGTCGTGTTTCCAATCCAAAATGGTTCCAAAACCACAAAAGGAACTGGAATAGGAGTATATGGGCCTAAAACCAAGTACTCTGAAAGTTTGGGTGAATACTCATGCTTCGGCCAGTTAAAAATTCACGCTATTAATAAAAACTATCGGAGACAAAAAATTATCATCATGTGCGATAGCAAAGCAGCCATCGAAGCGCTGAGCTCTTACGTAATCAACTCATAAATGGTCCGGAGATGTCTAGAAAAACTAAATGACCTAGGAGAGGAAAATACAGTTACTTGGGTCCTGGGACAAGAAATGGGGCTCAAAAACCCTTTGTAGGACCTAAACCGTATAGCGGTATTAGCAGTAACACAGAATTAGGAGAGTAAAAAAAAATTTGCCTAGAAGAACCAACAATTGGAACGATCCCTTGGCGCTAAGACAGGCTAAGATAATTCTGGGCGACTATAACCAGGAAATATCGAAAGCTAGTATCTGCCTGAGCAAGAACAGGTTATGCATAGTAACGGGGATGCTTACCAGGCATTGTTGATCCAAAGAATTTTAGTAAACTGAGACTAGTAGAAGATGGTGAGGGCATTTTCTGTGAGGAGAAGGACAAAACTTCCGTTCACATATTAACTAAATGTCTAAAATTCCAAGTGGAGCTGAAGAGAGAGCTGCTCCAAATCTTACATTTACTTAGGAAAATGAGATTAGATGGGTCGTTAACATATTCCCTTACTGCCTTAGCGACAAAAGGGTACTAGATATTTTAAGTCGCATTGTATTCATATCCTATATACAGTGTGTAACAAAAAATGTACAGTAAATTTAACCACAATTTCTGTGGTTGAAAATAAGTCGATTTAAGCTAACTTGCTTATGTAAAAAATAGATACCTGATAAAAAGTTACAGGGTGTTAAAGTAGATTTAGGTGTGTTACTCTAAAACGGCTTAAATCTTTTTTATTTAAATGTACATGGGATGTTAGTATACAGTGACCAATCAAATGGAATTAATAGCGTTTAAATTGGTTTTAATTGACCACCTACTAGAAAATGAAATACAGTTAAACACAGAATGCCATGATCTGTTTTGAATTTGAGAAAGTCTTAATTACTGAGTTATAGAGGCCTTAGGAAAAAGGTCGTAGTGAAAAATACTATAAAATTTTACAATTCATTAACAATTATTTCTTTGTATTATTGATCATATTTTTGTATAACATATCGAAAATAATTTAGACTAGGTTTCATATTTTTAAAACAAATTATTTAAAAATACCGTGCTCTTGGGTCATTGACAGACGCTGTAATAGCATTTGTCGAGCTGTTAGTTTTTTACCTCCTTCCCAAATTTATCACATTGTTCCATTTTCTTAATTAACTCTGGCAGTTCAATATACATACAACGATATACAGGATGTGCAATTTGTGAATAATTAATCAATATTTCAATTTGCGTTATAGATAAGCAAACGAGTTTTAAATAAAACTTTTATGGATTTGAGAATGGCATACATTACCAATATTTCTGAATATACAGAGTGTTACACCCTGTATTTTATTTTGTTTTTATAATGGCCTGGTAATACTCTTTTAAATATTTTTAAAAACAAGCTGAGAAAAATTCGAAAACAGTTTTCGAAAATATTCCGATTCGGGCTGGATTTAAACTTCTGGGTTGCCTTCCTCGAGTATAAGATTAGACTCTAATTCGGTTTATCGGATCTCTTTCCAAATTTCCAACTATTTCTCTAGTCACCAATGTTCCACTTTTCCCCTACTACCGTTAACTTAACAAGGGCTTTAATGCACGTGATAGGATGCATCTTCAACGTCGCAACATTGATAGCTAGAGAATAGTTTGAAAACTAGGCAAAATTCGGCAATCCGACAAATCTTATATTCAAATAATGTGACGTTCATTTAAAATAGTTTATTATTTAATTTATTTTCATTAGGACACTAATTTATTTGTACGAAATACAACACTAATTTATATCTTTGTTACTATTACACAAATATTCATTGGTTATTTAACGCTACAATAATCAACCAATGAAAATTATCTTTTATTCCAAAAGACGCATAATTTACAAAAAAAAAACAACAAATTTTTCTCAAAAAATTCTCACTTCTTGTATTTCTCTTGAGAATATTTATGTGAACAGAACGATATCTTAACTGTTCTGAAAACCTCCTTAAACTTTAAAAATTAGTCTATTTATATATGTTGCCTCTCTAGAAAATTTCAGACTTCTTTCGACTAAGAATCAGCATCTTCACTAGAAAATGCTACGGTGGTGCATTTACCAAAATTGTTGTATTTAGATCATTCATCGACGGGTACATTCCAGAATGATGATTCGCTTTGACTGGTGATGATCATGGGAGCTTTCGGAGGATTCAATTCAGTTTCATTTTATTCGTTTATATACATTACAATATTTTGTACAATGTTAAATGACATACTGATACAATGAAAATATTAAATACAAATGGAAGTCAGACAAACGCAGCATCACATTAGGCTTCAAAGTCTGTTTCGTGAACTACATTGCATGACTCTAAACTCTGTTTAGAATAAGCATTCCTAACTATATAATGAATATAGTGCTTTTTTGAGTTGCTAAGAAAATACTGGGCGAGTCGCCCAAGACTAGTACACTTCAAGATGACTTAGTTAATCGAATGTGGTCATAAAAGGAGCAATTAAGGCAGCGAGGGACTTAAGTGGTTAGAGCAGGACCGGAATGGTCGCAAATGGTTCGTATGAGATTAACCATTTATATGGCTCTGATAATCTAATGCTTGCAGCACAATTTTTTAGAAAACAATTTTTTAATTTTTCTCTGGTTTGTTATTTACCCCTTGAGGTTTTGGAATTTATTCCTGAACTTCCTTCATTTGTATTTGCTTCGCCAATTAAACTGACACAATCTCTCATTATAAACTTTCAGTGTATCTCTTCATTTTATAATGGCTGTACCCATGTTCTATATTTAGTTCTATCCTTTCTACCAAATAATTATGTTAACAGCTGAAACCGATTATAAAAATATGATCACGCAACAGTTTTTAATTTCGAATAAAATCTCTTTCCTGACACGCCGAAAGCACGAATGTTTTGTTTGTGTGTATAATTTTGATGAAAACTTGTTTATTTACAAATGAGCATTTTCGATAATTTCCCTGAATCACAGATTCATATATCTACGTCAAAACACTCGGATTACTACGATAAATGTTATTCAATATTTTGATTATGTTGTAACACCGATCTCTATGAGGATTGAGTAAATATAACCTTCAATTTTTAGTTTGTTAGAGTGGATTTTTTAATATGTAAACAAAGCTATGAAGGTTAAAGACCTTTTGACGGAATTTTAATAATGTATTAGTGATTAAGTATCTATTCGAAAGGCCTGGAAAAATGCTTTTTTTCCTAACTAGTGCGGGAAATAATAATACTTTTGACATATGAGTTATAGTTTATTTGAAAATACATAATAGCACAGTTTTTATGACAAAGGTCTATATATACAGGATTGTTCAAAGCAGAAAAAAGTAAAGATTGATATATTCTTATCTGAATTTTCACTAGATTTTAGTATGACCATCCAGAAAAATTTCGAATACAATACATCATAAAATGTAAATGAGCAAACCCTAAGGGATTAACCAATAATTCTATACCTCAGAGACGAGGAGCATGAAATTACTTTAATATAAAAAAAAAGTAAACTGTCAATATTAAGTATCCACCATTATTTTTATAAAAATAGTATACTAGATATTAGGTTATGACGTTTTCTTAAAATTTAATAATAAATATACACACAATCAAATTTATATGATATACTAAAAAAAAAATCTGTGCAAAAAATCTTTTCTCATAAAACACTGCGATCCCATATAAATTTGTTTGTTTGTATTTCGAGTACTAGCATCATATAAACTTATTATAATTAATATAAATATAGAGTTACATACCTAAATAAATAATTCATTTTCTCCCGATAAGGAGTCATCATCATCAATTTCCTTATTTCCCACAGAAATAATAATTGGTTCTATTGTTTCCACTATTAACATATCAAGTTTCCAGAATTTCTCTTTCTCTGTTATGACATGTCTTATAGCGTTATGCCAATAGTCCGGTGAAATGTTTGATATGGAGTCACACAACATCTTGAAGTTTAAATCAAATGTTCAGCGGCGTAGCCAGCCTTGCGGGGCGGGGCAACATATTTAAAATACGGAATTTTGTATCATAAAATAAGAATAATCGAGTTAAGACAGATCATAATATTCTAAATTAGCGGACCCGACAGACGTTGTCCTGTCTTATCTATGAATATTGATTTCGAATTGGTATATTTAACTAAAAAACTATTTCAGAAACAAAGTGTTTATTATTGTAATGCAAACACAACAAAAAAAAAATAGCGAAATCGGTCCAGCCGTTCACGCGTGATGCCGTGACCAAGGGAAATATGGATTCATTTTTATATATATAGAAATTTTCTAATTTTCCGCGCAATTTTCTTAATTTTTTCTTTCATAAAAACCTTCTCCTGAGAATAACAAACACAACAAAAAAAGAATTAGCGAAATCCGTCCAGCCGTTCACGCGTGATGTCGTGACCAAGGGAAATAGGGATTCAGTTTTATATATATAGAAATTTTCTAATTTTCCGCGCAATTTTCTTAATTTTTTCTTTCATAAAAACCTTCTCCTGACAATAACAAACACAACAAAAAAAAGAATTAGCGAAATTGGTCCAGCCGTTCACGCGTAAAATAAATAGAATTTATAAGATTTAAAAAAATACGGACAAAAAACACTGTCAATAAATAAAAATACATATAATACTAAATACTCTAGTTATACTCTATAAAACTAATTGCTTTTACAAAATAATATCTTCTGGTCTTAAATTTGTCTATTACAGATTGAAAATCAATATTAGACACATGGTCCCTTTCAATACTCAGTAATGCTATTTTTGTCAATATGTCCTCAGACAATAACATGGTCGACCTATTATAAGATTTAATATTTCTTAGTCTATTTAAACATATTTCGCTTGTTGCAGTGTTGAAGAAATTTGATATATTTTGCATAAATTAGGAAAAACTGAATCAAGTTTTTTAGAAATTAAGAAATGGAATATTTCTTCAGATTTTATCCTATATTCCTTATTTATTTCAGTTAATAGATTACAAAACCATTTGGATTCATCAACTATTTCCGGTTAGATAGAAGATTTATAAAAAATACATAAATCATACAAATATTTGATATTATCTTCAGAAACAGCTATATTTTCCGTCTCGAAGCATGAAAAAAAATCATAAATTATCTGTGTTAGTGTTTAAATAAATGTATCCAGTACAAAAAAGTATACAAAAATTTTAAAATTTTACCTAAGACAATTTTCAATGTCTTCATCGTGAAAAAGTTTAATCTTGTTGGGCAAGTTATACTTACTTGAAATTTATTTAGTCTTTTCTTCAAAGCTGTTGAACCATTCGTCATTTCTCAATGATTTAAAATCATTTCTGGTTAATTTAATTAAGTAAACTGCTGCTGATATATTTATATCGAGAAATAATTGAGAAAGTTTAAGAACTTTGCTTGCACACTTTCTATGCAGGTTTTTTGGGCCGCTGTTTTTAGATACCAAATTAAGGATGCATATTTAAGTTTAGAACGCACTAAAGCAAAATACAAAGCCTTGAGACAAAGATCGGTTGTAAACTTCTGACACTTTCTAATTATACCCAAGTGTTTTACGAATTGTGTCAATATGATCGTTGAAGGTTAGCTTTGAGTCAAAAATAACACCTAAGTCTTCAACTTTGAAATATCTGGACAAAATTTCACTGTTTATTGTATAATTAAAGTTTATTGAGTTCACTTTTCTAGTATAAGTTATAGCTTTACATTTTTTAATGTTAAGGAATAAATTATTGCGCCTACACCACACTAATAACTGACCTAACTGCTCCTAAAGAAATAGACAGTCACACATATCAGAAATTTTAAAAAGAGCTTTAGATCATCTTTAAAGAGTTTTGGACAAGAAATGAAAAATAGTTTTTGAGAAGTTATTATAGGTTACATACTGTTTTCTTAGTGATAAATAGGAAAGAAAGAACATTTGTATTGATTTTGAAAAACCGAGCTGACTTAATTTGTTAGCCATTATTATATGGTCAATCTTATCGAAAGCCTTTTCAAAATCAGTTAAGATAACATCTACTTGTCCACAGTCATCGAAGGTTTCATGTAAAAATTTTGAGAAGCAAGATAAATTTGTCACAGTAGATCTATTTGCCATGAAACCATGCTAAATTTTATTATAAATAAAAAATTTCAAAAACCTTTGAAAAATTATTAAGAACAGAGATAGGGCGATAATTATTTAGTAGAGATGGATTTTCCTGATTTAAAAATTGGACAGACACGAGCTATTTTCCACTTTTTAGAGATAAATTGAATAAATACTTGAGAGGTTGCACAAATATATGTTTACAGGCTTTTATTAAAAAACTGGGTATAGCGTCATCACCCGCTGTAATTTTAGCATTTAATTTATTAATAGCATTGATTATATCCACATCAGTCACTTTCTGTATATTAATGTTAGGGAGGCAGTTAAAATTATCGCTTAGGTTATGCTCACAGGGAGGAGTATAAACACTACTAAAATAATCGACAAATCCATCCACAATACTTTCAGGACTGTCATATAGCGTTTTGTCCTTATGTAAGACTTCCGGAATCCTTGATTGATTTTTTTTTGTTTTGAACAAAATTCCAAAATTGTTTAGGATCATCCGTAAGAGAATTTTCAACTCTGGTAATATAAGTATCATATGCATTTTTAACAAGTTTTTTAATGTCTCTTTAAAATGATTTAAATAAAATGAATTATTAGTTATTTTGTATTTTTTATGAAAAAAGTTTTTTTGTTTAACTTTCTTAATTAAACTTGAATCAAACCACGGAGGGTAATCATAACTACATTTTTTGCGTAATGGAACAAATAAATTAAAAAGCGAATTTAATGTAGAATAGAACTTAGAGCATGCCAAATCAACATCATTATAAGAATCTAAAAATGACCAGTTTATTGTGTCCAAAGCATTGTATAGACTTGGAAAATGAGCTTTCCTAAAATTGTAACTTTTACCTTGTGGAATATTAACTTGAAAATTGATGTAAATATTAGTCTTGATTGAATAGTTAACAACAAGTGCAGGATTTTTAAAATCTTCTGATACTAAGGAAATGATTACAACAGCGAATGGTGGCATGTAGGGTAAAATGACTTAGTTTTTATTCATTAGGTCTTTGAAATCTGATTGACACAATTAACTTTTTGTTTTTAATAATCATAATTAATTTAATTTTTATTAAAGTTTATATTTTTTTTGTAGATATAGACGAATATCTTGTAAAATGCTACATTTTCATTATTCACAAGAATCACAAATTTTTTATTTTAATCTCAAAAACTAAAAAATATATTAGTTTGACAGAATTGTCACTTATTTACTATGAATTGTGCTTGGTAGATTTCATATTAATGCAGTGTTCTTACTAGGTAGAACGAATATGAAATTATATTCGTTCAATTGAACGCACGGAATGGCAAATATCCATGTAGGTGTGAAAAAAATACATCTATAAAAAACTGTAATCATCCATCTCTAATCGCCTAACAGTATGTCACAACGATATTTTGCATTTTATGATTACAAAAATCACTACCAACCGCTATAATAAAACAATTGTTTTCGTTATAAAATACCTTAAATACACATCGTATAAAGATCAGAGTAAGCATTAGAGACCATTGTTCTTTTCAGAATGACTAAGAGAAAAAAGGAACATCAAATCTCATTGGCACCGAATAAACAACTCCAGTTATAAAACGACAAAAATATCATGTTTAATTAAAAATGTAAATATCTACTTGGTTAAACAACAAACTAAAATTATAAACACAGTAAAAAGATTAATTTTACATATTTAAATACACGACCTCCTAGGAAGTTTTAGCTGTTCCAGAGATAAAATAGAATTTTCCGAATAAATTGACACGAAAACATAAAAGTACACAAATTCATTAGGTGATGTACGGGGACAGACCATGTATTTTACGGTATAGTTTGATACAATTATATCAAATCGATCATTAATGACCCCTATTAATGAATTTTTTGTTTTGCAAGGTTTGAGTCATAAAATTTTTGTCTACAGTTACCGTGGAATAAAACAGTAATGTAAGAGCTTACATCTAATAACAATTTGTCTTTAAATGGAAATTTTAATTCCATTCAGTTAGGTGTAAAAATACGGAGGTTACGAAGGTATTGTGTTACTTAAATTGGGCTGCATGATTAAAATTTACTGTTCGATTTGAACTAGTTAAAAGATGTTCTAGAAAAGTAATTTATTCACTTAATAAGTTACAAGGTACAAATTTGAGTTTCTCATTGGCTAGATCTATGATAAAGGAAATATTCTACGTTGTATTGCAACTGTTAATATACTTTTTTTTATTTGGCATATAAATTGACATCGTTTGTAATCGCAGCGTTTGTGTCAAAATGATCTGTTGTATCTTTTCAATTGCGTTTGAACGTTTTGTTTATTTTGCGGGACCTCGCTCCGCTCTTTCGGCAAATGTTCACTCGGTATACAAAGTAAGGCAGTTTAGAACTGGTTAAATAAATACGTATTATTTAAAAGTTCATCAGAGATTTGTAAACGAGTGATTGAGGCTTTGTTGTCGTGGACTATTTTAGCAATAAAAACCTCATACAAAATATTAATTTTTTCAAAGCACTTTCGGTCTCAATACCTTTAATACGACTTTTAGACTTTATTATAACTTTCATTTTAAGTATATAGATGTGGTTATATGGACTAAGAAAACGTAAATTTTGAATTTGAAATTTTTAATGAGCTAGTTTTTGAAAAAAAGTACTGGGACAGATTGATCCTAGCAGTAATGAACAATAGGATAAATATGTCCCAACAGTAATAAATAAACAGAATGATCTAGAAGAAAAAGCATTTTATGTATGATAGGCTGTAAAACAACCAATTCAGAGTGGTACTTGATACTGAGGAAAAATAATTTTTGTTCTTTTTTCGATTTTAAGATTTTTACAGAGAGCACACTTGTTCTTCCCGTCTTTTTCAACTGGAAGATAATCGCCAATATTGGTGCAACACTTTACTTTCTTTGACACGCGGCCTTGTCTCCTTGTTCTTCTCTGCGATTATTCAGATCTACCTTCACAAATAAGCGATTATGCCAACTCAATAACAAAATCAATAAATGACATTTTTTATTTGAATATTCAGCGTAAATAATTATAAAACTGTTGAAGACTGCCGTCGTTAGTAGCCGAAAAAATACCTTTTCCACATTTGTTACTCCTTCTTTCTAAGTCGTAGAGAGTAATTATTTGATCAGCGTGATCCACGCCGCCCATATATTGGTTATAAAAAATAATCGCCTTTGGACAATTAAACTACTCATGACTAGTACATCTTTGGTGTCTTTCCATCTAGTAGCTAGTATACCCTCCTGGCATACAAACATTTCTAAGAGGCCTTCAAATTTAAGTGTATTTTTCTGTATGACATGAATGTTCCAACACACGAAAATTTAATTATATTTAGCAGTAAAGTTAATCTAAAGAATCAGTCTAAACATCATATTACATAGCCTTACATATTTTATTGTTTCAGCTAATTTTAGTACAACTCGCTGACCAAGTGTGCCTTCTGTGGGTTCCGTTTCTTTTCCGCTGTAGATGTTTGTATCATACACGTATCCTGTGACGGAGTCGCACCGGTTCCATAACTTTATCCCTCGTTTTACTGGTTTCAAGAAGAGGTATTGCTTCAGAGAAGACTTCCCCTTGAATTTAGATTCATCGATCGATTGAAAGGTACTGTCACTTCTCGCAACTGCAAAAGTTTATTTTTAAGCACAAAATAACTTCTTCTATATAATATATTTTTGATGCATTATTTGGTTTATTGGGTTCATTGAAGTATAACTTAGACATCGACCGATCTCTGGATATTGCGTCTTTTATGGCTAAATTACTTACAAATTTGTGCTTAGACCAGTACATAAGTATTGACGGCAAACGATTATAGGACATTACAAAAACACATCCTAAAACTACTTTGATTTCACCTGGATATGTTTCTAAAATCTTCTTATTCTTTAGTTCTTCCAATAATTTCAACTTATTTGCATTATATTACTTTTTGAAAACATTGTATAGAAATAGTCAAGTACAGAAGAATGTATTTTACATGTAAGATCTGGCTTTTCATGCGGGGGATAACATACTTTGGTTGTCAAGTTGTCAACATTTCTGATCCAGTCAAATCTTGTATCTGGAATCTGCGACCGCTGCGTGCTGTGCGTCTGCATTTAAATTGCTACTGTCTTCACCTCCTATTTGATTATCCAGTTCTCTTTAGATGGTTCGCCGAGTTCTTCCACTTCAGATTCTTCTAGTGATTAATTTGCTGTAAAGTCAGTATCAGAGCATCCGAATCGGCATCACTACTATTGACTTCCAAATCAGATAAATTTTTGACTATATATCGATCAATTCATTTTTCGAGAAACGGCGATTCGTCCTGAAATACAATAAATAATATTATTCCACGAAACACTGCTGGGACAAATATATATCCCGCTTCAACACTGCTGGGATATATAAGTCCCATAAAACATTTTTTACGCATTTATAAAACTTTCCAAGAAAAAAAATTGCAATGGTCTTACCATTTTCTATTACAGTAATCCCGAAAGCACAAATAATATACAAAATAATCAAATAAATAAATTGATGAAAATCACGTAAACGTACAGAGAATGCGTGCACGAACTACAACCACCCGCTGTTCGATGTAGACTGAGACAAATAATAACAATTTTTTATTGGTTATCCCCAAGCGAAGACGGGAATAACACTACTGAGTTATCCCATCCTAATATATTTTAAAGCCTGCGCACTACACCGACCGCAGCAATGGAGGTATTATTAAATCTCACGCCACTGCACATTTTCATACAAGGAGAAACCAAGTCAGCTATTCACAGGCTAATGCAGGGATAAAACCCAATAAGCCAACTACATAGCGCCGACCACACAAGGCTATATCAGCAAGTAAAAAGGGATAATATTTTAGCTATGCCTACTGAAAGAAATTTTCAAATTTAAATACCAGCCCGAGAATCCTGGAAACCGGGACCTCCCGTACAGGCTGAACTCGTCTGGTACACAGATGGTTCAAAACCCAAGGAAGGAGCCGGTGCTGGAATCTACGGACCCAAGTCGAAATCAACGATTTCGCTGAGTTTACGAAAATATGCAACAGTGTTCCAGGCTGAGCTAATAGCCATACAACACTGTGCAAGAGAAATATTAAATCGGCAAGTATCAGGCAAAACTATTGCCATATACTCTGATAGCCAAGCAGCTCTAAAGGCAATTCTCCCACCAGAAATCAAATCACGACTGGTGAAAGACTGTCTAGAAGACCTGACAGAGCTAAGTAGTCAAAATAAGGTGACCCTAGCCTGAGTTCCAGGCCATGGGAGATATCAGGGCAACGAAAAGGCCGATGAATTAGCCCGAGAAGGCTCAGATAAGGCCATGACAGCCCCCAAACCCTTCTGTGGAGTTGCTAAGGCACTGTGCAAGGCATTTATTAAACAATGGATGCAAAAAGAGTCTCAGGAATGGTGGAATAACTATCCAAGACTGAGACAGGCCGAACAGTTCATCAAGAAACCATCGGCCAAGTTCACAAAAGACCTACTGGATCAAAAGCGCCAAATCGTTAGGATAACAGTAGGCCTTCTTACTGGACACTGTCGCCTCAAAAGGCACATGAGTGTCATAAATCCAGCAGAAAAAGCAACTTTGTGCAGGTTCTGTGAAGAAGAGGAAACATCATTCCACGTCTTGTGCCAATGTGAAGGCCTGGCTGGAATGAGGTTTCTAACATTGGGCGAAGAAAAGCCAATTGCATGCAACTACATTATTGGTCTAGTGCACCAGACCTTCATGACAGCTATATTAGTTCCCTCATGTCACAAAATAGATTTGGTTGGCTTTTAGGACATCTGCATATTAACGACAACTCTGCTTGGCCTAACCGTGATTCAGACAAGTTTGATCGCCTTTACAAAGTACGGCCTCTGTTAGATCATTTAGAGAAAGCTTTCAAAAATGCTCTTTTACTAAGTGAAGTTTTGGCTTTAGACGAATCAATGACAAAATTTAAGGGCAGAAGTGTAATAAAACAATATATGCCAAAAAACCCATAAAAAGAGGTTATAAAGTATGGATGCTGTGCGATAAGTCGGGATATTATTTGAAATTTGACTTATATACTGGAAAATCTAAAGATCAAACTCCAGAAAAGAGCTTGGTAACCAGAGTTGTTAGCAAGTTGACTGCGAGTTTCGAAGAAAAAAACCATAAACTGTATTTTGACAATTTTTTAATTATCATTGACTTGATGCAAAGTTTGAAGCAACGTGGGATATATGCAATTGGAACAGTAAATTTGTCGCGAAAGTATTTACTCAAGTTCAAACCGGATAAGCAGCTTCAAAGAGGCGATATTGATTGGTATACAAGTAATACAAAACAGCACTAAAATGGAAAGATAAAAGGTATGTACACATTTTATCGAATTATCACAATCCTGACGATCGTACAGAAGTTAACAGAAAAAAAAAATGGGACAATAATGCAAATTCCATGCCCGAAAACACTAACTGATTATAATTCGAACATGAATAATGTGGATAAGTTTGACCAACTTTTAGCTAGCTACAAAATTGATCGTCAGAGCAACAAGTGGTGGCATCGAATATTTTTTTAATTTTAGACGCTTGCATTGTAAATGCATATTGCCTATATAAACTGATGAACTTTCCCGATAAATTCACAGCAAAGGATTTTAGAAGAGCTGTTATAGACGGTCTTCTAATCCCTGTTTTGGTATCTGTTTCGAAAAGAAGGATAGAATCTGGATCACAAATTCAAATAAAAAAATGAAAGCCGTTTATTCCAGAGAGTGTCCGATTAAATTCAGCTGCGCATCAACCTGAACGTGGCACGAGACGCAGATGCGGCTTATGCAGTACTAAAGCAAAGCCAGTACGCACTGACTGGCTATGTAGCACTTGCCAAGTACCGTTATGTTTGGAAAACAAACGTCTTGCTTCCAGACTTATCATAATAAATATTTTTTTGTAATTTTTATAAAATATACTTAAATATACTATACATGTTTCATTTCTAAACAAATGGAGCGGTGGTACAAAAAAAGACCGTCCGTTTGTGGAAAAAAACTTGCGTACTGATGTAATTTGTTCATTGATTTTAACTTATTTACAACCACTTAGAACTAAATATTTCCAAAAAACTAAAAAAAAAAAAAAAAAATACTTAAATTTGTTCTGCTTTACCTGCATTAAAATTTATGTTAAATTCTTGCACCAGAAACAGTTAATATATTTTTTTACAAATATAACAAAATCAAAGAAGTTTAAAAATTCCCCAAATAATAGCAAATTTCCCTTTTTTCCTACCGATTGCAGATTTTTCCCTAATTTAGGGAAATTTCCCTATCAACAGCAACACTGGTGTACATACCTACATATATTATCTAAGTACATACCAAAGATATCTTTTTTGATGAGCGATGGAAGATGTTTCAGTGTTACCAGATGTGCGATAATTATCGTTTTATACGATAATTTTTGATGTTTTTTTTTTATTTTGTACAATGCATGATTGTTTTTATTTGTATCTTTTAAAATTATCTTCGTAGGAGTTGCAGCACTGGAGTCTGTGAAAATTTGAATGACCGTGGGAAAATGTTTTTGGTAATTGGCCCACGCCCACTCATTTTTTTAGTAAAAGCTACATTCATTAGTAGCATTTTTGTCTTTTTTAATATTTTAATATTTTTATGATATTTAGTATAAAAACCACTGTTACTTGTAAAGTTATTACAAAAATCAGCAATAGGCATAGGTATCTACCGAAAAATAAATATACAAACAGAACCAGTTTTTTTTTTTTTTAACTCAAAACCACATAACTTTTAACAATTTTGTAAAAATGTCAACCTTAAAAATTACTCAATAAAAAATCAATTTTAAAATTCTGAAAACTGGAAATTTCCAATGAATATTATGGTTATTAAGGTTACTGTGTCAAAAAAATAAATTTTTTCTCATTAATTTTATTATTTTATCCTAAATACTATTGCATCATAATTAAATAAAATAACATTTGTATAAATTAACAAACAAACATAAACCAAATCGCGATCTACATTTATAAAAAGATTTTCGGATGAATCACATTTTTCCTCGATTCCACATCGGCTTTCCTTGAACACAGAAATGACCATCAGGCGAGCAGTGGGATGTCTAAAAATATTTCTTCTTCTCACTCTTTTATCGTTTATATTTTTGGATTTTCCACTTCACAGCTTAGAGGTTAATTAAGCGTTATCATCTCTTTATCGCCTTGGGGTTAATTGGCCCTATCGCTGTGGACACAATTAATAGCCTTTTATAGACGATTTTAGTCTTCGAGCATATATTACTAGAGGCTGTTTGTAGATGAGATATATTTTAGGTAGGGAATGAGGCAATGAGAGGTAATTTTTAATATTCGCCAGATGTCTTTCCTGTAACGCTCTATGGAACAACCTGTCAAAATACTTTGTAATTTTAAAATGTCAATCTTATTAAATACAACTAAATTAAATACAAAGGGAATAAAATATATGTAATATATAGGAAAGTATAAGTATGGGACCTATGACAGAACTGTTAAGTTTATACCCTATTTATTATTTTTTAGTTGTGTATATATTTCATTAAAACAAAGTGAGAAAATTACTATTTTGCATCGTTTTATAGTATATAAGTTAAAGATAATTAAATAAAGAAAATAGTCTGTTTCCTTTCCTGTAAAATTTGAAATGTTGTGGCAATGGACATTAAGAAAATAATAAGTAATAATTTGATGTTTTGAAATTAGGTTTACATAAGAATATTAAGAGGAGTATTTACTTGGCTTTAGAGCAGAGCATGCAAGGGTTTTGGAGTACCCCACTTTTAAAGTTTATTCTTGACTTTTTATAAAAGAAAAAAATATGTACGTATAGGTGAAGGTTAGGTCTGGAGATACTTTCTCAAAATTTGATTTTATTTTGTCTAAAAAAGAAAATATGAAACTCGACTTTTTTATCCATTTTCTTATTTTTTAGATTTAACCTTTACCTACACCCACATATTTTTTTCTTTTTAAAACAGTAAAAAATAAACTTTAAAAGTGGGGTACTACGAAACTCTTACATTGTAAGATTTTTCGTCTGGAAAGTGGCGCCTCTGTTAGATTTTTAAGAAATTAATATTTGTGACCTACGAACCTTTAGCTGGCTTTGGAATACCCGTTTCAAATGGTGCTGACCATACCTTGAGTGAGAGACGAATAACTGGGTTCCTCTTGAGGAAGTAATTGTAAACCGGTTGCTGCCTGTCCTCGCAGCGACACTATCAATGCACTTGCCATCTCTTTTTCAGCCCAGCCATTGGTTCTAGCTGCAGCTTCAAATTGGAGGCGATACGTTTCCCATGTTGTCTGACCGTCAAACGTGGGTGGTTTAATGATCTTGCTAGCATGGATTTGTGAAACTGTGTTTTGAATATGGCTTGGTTCGATTACAGATTAGAACGAGGTAGTGTATTTAGTTTCTCTGTTGCTTATCGAAGCTAGGCTACGAATTCTTTTTTATAATTCAACTATTTCAGATCTAATTTGCATTTCGAACCCTACTCTTGCCTTTTCGAATCAACACTAATTAATTCCAGCAAGTTAGAACTCATCTGTTACAGTAATGTGTATTTTTTCGATCTAAGTAAATCATATTTTTGCATTCACGCGTGGCCTTGATCTGCCGCACTCTTTGATACGCGTTGTAAAAGAAGATTTTATAACAAGTTTGGCAATGTCTATAGATGAGGAAAAACGAGTCACTGCTTCAAAATTTTGAGAAATTTGTAAAAAAAAGGAAACGTCTTCTTTAAAAAATCTCATAAAATCTTTTATTTTTTGCTAATGCCACCCAATATGGCATGGAAAATAAATCCAGAGCAAAAAAAGATTTGGAAATTTATTTGCAATAAAAAGTTTTTAAATGTCGGCTTTTTATTGATTTCGAATTTGATTATGTTGCTGAGGGTCCGGATGGAATTTAAAAATCTCTACGATAGAGTTAAAATGTCCATATGGAGCTAGAGTGCTGACTGTAGAAGATGGAATAGACAGTCGACAAATAACTTTTTTTGGAAAAAGGACAATAACATTAAGGAGAACCACAATTGGTATTTTCAAATTCAGGGCTAGCTAAACAAAACACAAATGGATTTTTGCATTTTTCTGCGTTTGAGCTCCTCGAGGAATAAAAGCGGGGAAAATTCCTCATGATAACAGCTTTTGGGAAGAAAAAATGCAAAATAAAATCAATATTTTTATATGCAATTTGCCTTAACAGAACTTGTTGACAGAATACCAAAAGAAATTTTGTTTAATTTTTATTAACATGACGCAAGGAATCCTAAATTATTTTTAATATGTTTATTAATTTAAGAGTTACATTTTATTTATTTCTAAAACATGGTAGTATGCGAAGTTTTACTATACAAGGTTTTGTGCCAAAGCCCAGCTATGTAGTGATACACAGATGAGTAAATAACTATCACATCAATAGAAATTGAAAATTCACATATGAAATATAGTTTTCAATTTAATGAAACCGTTAGATAGAGTTTTTGTTGTTGTTCAAAACGAAATTATGTATACCTACAAAACATGAGATTAAAAATAAGGAATTTTAGCAGGTACAAATAACGTGTTTATTTTTGCATTTTTTATGTAAGGTTTATTTTTTATTTTTTATTTTTTCTCAATACTATTTGTTTCTAGATGTATATATTTCGGTTACTTATTTAAATAAAATTTCTTTCTTCGGGTAAAATGTAGCAAAATTATGAAGTATATTATGCAATGTTTGCAATCAAGTGCTTTGAAATTAAATAAATCCACACCAAATAAAATTATTGAAATAAATATTTAATATTTACAGAGTTTCTATATTTTGTAATATGTATTGTCTCAAGGATCATTCTTTTATTATACTCACGCTCTTTTTGTAGAATTAATACATTTAAAAAATCAACTTTCAAAAATGACACTAATCGATTGTAATCTAAAATTTCAGTGTTAAAGTTATCAATGTTATGTTATGTTGAGAATGTGTCTCCTTCTGTCGCTAATGCACCAAGAAAATATCCCGATGCCTATAACGGCCCTTCCAATTCTACCTTCTCAATAAAGTGCAGGATTTAGAGTGACTTCAAGTTAGGTATATTGCCCTCTTCTAATTGATATGCTCCCAAGTATAGTGCCCTTGATTTCGGGAGTGTTACATATTTAGTCCTCCAGAATACGCACTTACTATCTTCTACTACTTTCAGTTTATTAAGGTATCCCAAGAGATTGTTCCAATCATCGGTTCATCTACTGCTCAATTATTTTTCAATCTCTTGTAATACTGTGTTACTGCTGATACAGCAGAACGGTTCAGGTTCCACAAAGGGTGTTAGAGTCCCTTTCCTTGCGAAACTACCTGCAATCTTGTCACCTTTTAGCCCGTTATCTCCAGGGACTCAAGTGAAATTAACTGTATTTTCCTCGGATAGCTCATTCAGTTTTTCTAGGTATCTCTAGGCCATTTTTAAGCTGATTACGTAAGAGCACAAGGCTTTGATGGCTATTTGACAACTGAAAATGAAGTCTGAGATAATTTCTTTCGATGTTAAACTAGATACACTTCTCAATGGCGTGAATTTTCTCCTGAAAGATGCTTGGGTATTTATCCAAATTTTTAAAATGCCCATACACTCCTATTTCAGTTCCTCTTATGCTGTTAAATCATCCATATACCACTATATAGACTTTCTACTTTCTTTTGAAAACTCTGTTCCTGATCATTCTGTATCTTGTTCTTTTTACCACGTCCTCTATCATTAAATGTCTGGTGGGGTTTAAGATTACCTTCATTGCGACCGTAGGACAGGTTCTTATTGCACCGGTAATGCAAACAGGTTAGTTTTTGTACATTTAAGATATCAGCTCTCGTAGTAGCTAAACTAGTTCTGTTACTCCAGGCTACAGCCCCGTAAGTGTTGATTAATCTCACTATCGCTGTATACATCCATCGTAATGTGTTCGGGATACATCCACATCTTTTACCCGCAATGTTTCTACCTACCATTAGGGCTTTTGTGGCCTTATTTACTACGTTCTTCTCATGTATGTTTCAGAGAAGTTTGTTGTCCAGGGTTAGGCCTAGAATCAACTTTCAAAAATTGCACTACCAATCTATTGTAATATGAAATGCCAGTGTTGAAGATAACAATAAAAGTGAATAATATTTGGTCCACATCGAGTTTGGAGAATGCTTTTGAGGCTAATATAAAAAATATTTATGTTTTTATTTTCTATAATGTAAGGCCAAGCACTACATATGTTTTTTCCATTTTCTGGTGCAGTCAGAATTTAATAAAACAAGCGGGACGATTAGAAACAGTTTAAAATAACAGAAACCCCATCTTTTTTGTTTCACAACGTGTGAAGGTCTATTCAAAATATTAATTTGGTTTAACACGATAAAGTAGGGAAACAAAAAGATGAGTTTATACAAATTTAAAAGTTACCAGTGGCGTTACAGTTAAGGATTAAAAAGCTTACAATTACTTAATAATATTAAAATAAACGTTAGACAAATCTTCTATGTCTATGTCTTCTATTTACGAAGGTATTCTTTTTTTTGTATGTATCATCTCAAGGATTGTTCTTTTGTTGAGATATGATTTATTTTCGAGAATTTTTACATTCACAAAATCGAAGGAGTGCAAATTTTCTAACGCATGTTTAGATAAGGCAGTGGAATTTTCATTATTAGTTGCCATATTATTTTTGTGGTTTTTTATTCTTTTATGTAGATATTGTTTTGTTTGTCTAATGTAAGTGGAATTACAGTCTTTGCAATTAATTATACAGGGTGTCTGTGAAAGGTCTTTACAAAAACATACCACATATTCCTTAGACCAAAATAAGTCGATTTAAGTAAAATTACCTTAGTACAAAGTTGCTTCGTTTGGGCTCCAGAGGGCCTTGAAGTTACAATTTTTAAATCGTTTTTCCCATATAAATTTAAAACGGTATATGCGATTTTGCTGAAATTTGGTGTATTGGTAGAGTTTCATGTGGCAAAAAAAATTGTATTAAAATTTTGTCCGATAATAATACATAGGCGTAGAACTTGATTTTTTAAATAATTGCACCTTTAAAAATTCTACGCTAATGGAAGAAAAGAAGTTTGAGTATGAAATTTAGATTGCGCAACTCATTTACTTTAAAAAAGGTACTCTTGATAAGACTCGATTACTCTCATGGTTTTCGCTAAATTTCTGTTTTAATAATTTAGAGTGTATAGGTTTCACAAAAATATTTGTTTACAACATAATCAAAATAGAGATTTTACAAAAATTGTTCAAAATGTTCACTATTTTCACGCATACAAAGATTTATACGTCGAAGAAAATTAAAATGTATCCTTTCCATAACTTCTTCATCACCTCTAAATAATTGCACCTTTAAAAATTCTACGCCAATGGCAAAAAAGGGGTTTGAGTATGAAATTTGGATTGGATACTCATTTATCACAAAAAAGTACCCTTGATAACACTCGATTTACTCTCATGGTTTTGACAAAGTTTGTATTTTAATAATTATTGTTTATGTTCTAAAATTACTAAAATGTAAATTTCGTCAAAACCATGAGAGTAATCGAGTCTTATCAAGAGTAAATGAGTTGCGCAATCTAAATTTCATACTCAAACTCTTTTTCTTCCATTGGCGTAGAATTTTTAAAGGTGCAATTATTTAAAAAATCAAGTTCTACGCCTATGTATTATTATCGGACAAAATTTGAATACCATTTTTTTGCCACATAAAACTCTACCAATATACCAAATTTCAGCAAAATCGCATATGCCGTTTTAAATTTATATGGGAAAAAACGATTTAAAAATTGTAACTTCAAGGCCCTCTGGAGCCCAAACGAAGCAACTTTGTACTAAGGTAATTTTACTTAAATCGACTTATTTTGGTCTAAGGAATATGTGGTATGTTTTTGTAAAGACCTTTTACAGACACCCTGTTATAGACGTTTGTAATCGTCCCCCATGTTTTATTAAATTTTGACTGCACCAGAAGATGGAAAAAAAATTTCCGAAACCTATGTAGTGCTTATGTTTAAATGATAGAAAATAAAAACACGACCAAATAAACCAAGGAAATTTTTATTTATATATAAAACTGTTTCATAATGGCCCATTTTTAGACATTATTTAAATATTCCGTATTATGTCTCATATACTATCTCTTGATTTGGAAGGTAAAATGTTATCCCCTACTTAATAGTTTATTATTTAACGAGCGGTAATGCAGGTTATAACTCACGCAGATGAAGTTTGCAGCACGAGCCGCAGGTGAGTGTAATTCATCAAGTGAGTTATGACCATTACCGCAAGTTGAATACTATACTTTATCTACGACTATAACAATAAATACTAAGATACAAGTATCGAGAAAGAATTATATAACTATATGATAAAAACGTTTAAATTTTTGTAAAAGCTATTACCTTTGTCGCCAGATATTTCTCATCAGGAACTTTATTTATGAAATTATTAAGTTGTTCTGGCCTAAATGTTTTTGCCTTTCTTCTGATTGACGTTTAAGAAACGCACGTAATTTTGAAAAATTCTCTATATTAATTCCATTATTTATGTTGATTGTGCTTCTTAGCAAGGAGTAGAAAGTCCATAAAGGCGATGATTTATATTTATTGATAAGTTCATTAAAATATGCCAAATGTACATTTTCTGTAAACGAGTTACACCAATCTTGAAAATTTTAGTACACACTTTAATACTTGTTTTTTGATTTTTCTGATAATAAATTCTGTTTTGCATTATTAGCTTTTTCTATTATTTCTGGAGGTGTACATAATAACTCGTCTTCACTATCTAAATTCATCTTTTTTTTAGCACTATTATTAGAAATTGATTTGAAAACGTCAAAATTATCTTATTAAAATATCAAATGACATTATTCTCATCAACGTAATAATCGACTGTTCCGCCTACTGAGAGGCGTTGACAATTTAATAATTTTAAAATCTTTTAATTATTATTCATTCCTTTCCAGTTGTTAAAAAATATTTCTAACATTTTACGCCAATGGAACATTCATTTATACACTATTTATATGCCGAATTATCGTAGGAGCCTAGCGTGAGTTATAATAACTCACTATTAAAACTCTATTTGTTTATTGATACTATTAATTGCTCAAAAGCAGTTGAATAATTAATATATAAATTAATAGGAGTAGATAAAATAATTTTAAAACTCTTGCGATTCAGTCATATTTTTTTTTCCAAAAAAGTTAAACGATCTGCCAAATAATCACAAATCGTCAAAATATCAACAACTGTCATGACTACTAGAAAAATTCATAAAATTAGATGATAATGCTCATCGGTCGACATCCATCCCTCAGCCAGGTGCCCTTGAGCAGGATCATGTCAAACTCCGTTCGTTATCTCTACAACGCCATTGGTATATAAATAACTATTTGATATCGTTTCGCTTATAAATAATATACTCAGGATATCCGATTAACATATACAATATCAAATTCATAATGTTTTAAGCATTCCAATAATTAACCGATTACTTTGATTACATACAATATCTATTTGAAATATTTCAAATATTTTATCTAAGAATGCAATCAACTTTTACGAAATTATTTGATAATATTTGCTTACATATTTCATCAGTACAATGAGAATGGGCATACCTTTGTCATTGTTTATTTACACCGAAAAACGTGTTCTCTGAAAATTGATAAATCGAGTGTCTGAAACGTTATAAATATATATTTGATAAAAGAAATATGTCTAATATTTGCTAATATTAATAAATAATCAGAGTATATAACTGCTAATACATTATATACATTTCGTGAATATTTTCAGAAGGTGTTTTGTTGTTAAAAAAACGTTCAAATGTGTAACAATATTTTTAGTTTTCGTTTCAATATATGGAAACCATCAACTCTTATTCAAAAATCAATTAAATCTTGATTTGAGGTGAGTTAAATTTCTAAAAAATGAATTGTAAGGCACCAAAAAAATATATTTAACAATAAAGAAATAAAATATTTGATGTATAAATTTAAATGGCGTATTTACAGGTTACTTTTGGGTGACTTGGGGATCTTGGGGAGGGATGGGTAAATATGGATTCTTTGATTATCCTCAGATTTTTACTTTTGCCGACTTTTGAAAGTAGTTAGGTTAGGTTGAAAATGTGTGGAATGATCTCATCGCCTTCCACTGCGACCCAGACGGGTCTATTGTGGCTCATGACTAACTTATAGTTCACTGTACAAGCCCACACCTTTTGATAAAGGTCATGGTTGAATTGGGTGAGACTTGTTTAAAGTCGGTAGGCTCTAGTCGGGTAAATCCGAAGATCTGGAACCTGGTTCTTTCCAGAGCGGAGCAGTTACATAGAATGTGCTCTGCAGACTCGTCCTTCATGCTGCAGAATCGACAGTCCGATATTTGTTGCAGACCTACCTTCTCATGTGGTTGCCCAGACGGCAATGTCCTGTCATCAGTCCAGTGAAAATACGTAGATATTTCCTACTCCATTCTTGGATCTGAACAGAGACGTTCATAGAAGGGTTGGTTATAAAGGCCTTCGAATGGATTAGCCCTGGGGTATCTCAGTTCGTGAGTGTTGCACCCTCCGTCTATTTTGAGATAATTCCTTTGGCAGTGCTCTTTGCAATGCCCAGGAATCAGGAATGGTTCTGGTTCTATGAACACAGATTCGGTTCTTCTTTTAGCAAGCGCATCGGCTTTTACGTTGCCCTCCACACCACTGTGTCCTGGAACCCAGATCAAAGTAACTTTGTTCCGGGCACCGAGGCATTCAAGGGTATTTATACAGTTCCAAACCAGCTTTGAGTCAACTTGATTGGAGCTCAGGGCCTTAAGGGCTGCCTGAAAAGATCTTTATAGTCTTGTTTGCTGGGAGAAAATTAATCAACTCTCTCGCTCCCAATTCTTTAGCAATCATTTCTGCTTGGAAGATCGTGGCTAGAGAGCCTAGGTTTATTTATATGTCAACTCTACGCTTCTGGCCGAAAACTCCTGCTCCTACTCCTTTTTCAGTTTTGGAGGTCGAACGTTTCGGTGTCGAATCGTTTTTTTACATCCACTACCCTCCAGCCTCCAAGAGCACCTTAAAAGTTAATTTAAGATAAAATTGTTCTAATAGAGTATTTAGGACCAAATTATAAGGATTGTCAGAGCGTCCGTATTTTCCTCCCTCTCCCCAAATTTCCCAAGTCCTTTGAGAACGTTCTGTAAATATGCCATTAAAATATATAGTTCGAATACGGATTTCCACCTTTGAACACGAAATTACTAATTTTCGTGTTTGAATACGGAATTCCGTATACGAAGAGAGAATTCTGTAATTCTGTGTTCAAACACGGAAATTTCTTATTCAAACTCGGAATTCCGTATTTAAACACGGAATTCCTTGTTCCTATACTGAATTCTCTGTTTGAACACGGAAATCTGTGTTTGAACACGGAAATCCGTGTTTGAACATGGAATTTTAGATTTCCGTGTTCAAACAAAGAATGTCTTGTTTGAATACGGAATTCCGTGTTTGAACAGGGAATTCCGTGTTCGAATACGGAATTTCGTGTTTGAATACGGAATTCCGTGTACGAACAAGAAATTCCGTGTTCGAATTGAATCACAAAGAATTTTTTAACAAAAAGTAGAACGCAACCTTAACGATACGATGCAAACTTGTTAGAAAATGGACAATAGGATGAACACGTGCTAATGCCAATTGCCAGATTCTCTATAAATGCGTTGTGTCTTTGACTTTCGAATAATAAATATCACATCTCAACATGTACCAGTCATATATCTACTGTACCAGTGCAGTGCTTTAGCTGGCAATACCGTGCAGTGAATTTGTACTCGCTAATTTTTGTGAAGTACATAGGTTTTTGATTCGAATTGTTTAATTCTTGTTCTAAAATTTAAATACTTTGAATCGAATCCTTTCATAAAATTGAATCAAGTACGCGATAGTCGGTTTTAAGAGCATATCAAAAAATAAACGTAAGAGCTTTCTTGGATTAATTAACAATTCTAGACTCGAATGAAATAATTTATTCTCAGATGAATTATTATAAATCTTAAAATAGAACATTTATTTTCCTATTGTATCCAGACATAATATTTGAAGCAAACTCTGCTTAATTTCAAACAAATATAATCTTTCAAGTGTAAAGTTTTTCTTCAATGTAGATGATAATCTTTTTCTGCATTTTAAGCATTTTTTGATATGCTATTTGTATCATGAGATGTAGCCATTGTATGTTTTTAAATTATCACCCCATATAATTGGCTAAGTATTTATCAATACCTATCTTCTTTTTTAAACCCACATTGATTTTTTACGCATTTTAATTTTACCTTTCTATTTTAAACAATCCTACTTCTTATGTATCAATATGTCCATGACTGAGAGTCTTTACTCCAGTATATACATGCAATAAATTAAATCAATGTTGAAAGTATCTCTCGTTAATAGATTAAATTAAATGACTGATAAAATTTATTTACTATTACAAGCCGAATAATAAATTTTATCACCAGTTTTTGTGAAAGGATCATTTTCATTCATAAAATCATGGTTCACGTCACAATTCACGATTACAAAATATTCGTATTGTTTAATTGCGTAAAAGTTTAATATTGTTCAACGTAAAACGATATGACGTCTTCCTCATATTGTTTTACAGATAGTATTTTTTTGCATTATTTATTTTTATTTTTCTACGTTACAAATTAATTTATTTGTATTTGAGACTTTCGGCAAATCAGCCTTAATTAAATAAAATTCTGATCGTTGCAATAATATATTCTTAAAATTAAACAGCAAAATGCATAATTTTCTGTATAAGGAATGAAAACCAATTTCCTGTACATCATGAATTAACTGTAACACTTAACTATAATAGTGCTTTTCAACTGAAGATGAGTAACGATATTGATTTTTTAATAGCGTTTGAAAAAAATGCTCAATCATGAGTTTTTGTTTGAATTCTATTCATAGACATCTCTCAATAGCCACTACTGGATCCATTTTCATTAACATTCAGCATCATCGACATTGTAACTTCCTTTCAAGTCAAGAGCCGTGCTCTTCTTTTAACTTTTTTATTCACACTGGCAGTGGCGCATCCAGAGTTTAAGTTGGGGGGGGGTAGTGAAAAATATTGACTTAATTTCTGATATAATTTAAAAACAAAACAAACAAAAAACATATAATACAAGTAAATTTAAAAAGAACAACTTTTACATGTATAACAAATATTAAACACATTTTAAAAACATTAATAACACGAAAGCTTATAAATGAAAACATAACAAAAATAAACAAAAATATTTTCTTGGGCATAAAATACTCGCATGACCAGAAAGTATAAAATGAAAAAAATTATAACGTAAAATCAAGTCGTCTATTTTTCCAAATCTACTTATAATATGGTCTACATTTACTTGAATGTCTCTGTGTATAAACAGAAGTGATAGCCCAACTAATCTATCCTGACCCATTGTTGAACGAAGCCAGGTTTTAAGGCGCCGCAAGAGGAGAAGCTTATTTCAGCTGAAGCTACACTAACGGGTAGAGTGACCAAAACTTGTAGGCATTTTTTTAATAAAGGAAATATATTTTCATCGCAAGACGAATATAAACCGATACCATCTGTATCGTTTTTTTACGCTTTTCCAAATACTGAATTCAGATTTTAATTTTAAAAGTATTAAATCTCTGTTTTGGTTATTTTCAAATTTGCTTATATATTTCGCAACTACTTCAATCGACTGACTTATTTCAGTATCCGTTTTTGAATTGAAAATAGAAGGAAAAAATATATTGAACTCGTAGGTATTCAAAGATTCCTCGTTAAAACGAAATTGAAGATCTTGCAATATATTATCTAACAAGGGAGTCTAAAATAAGATTCGCTATTTTCTGCAAATATATTGGGGCGATGCGTTTGTCTCTGAGTAACTCTTTGTTTGATAATTTCTTAATCTAATTTTTTTATGAACATCTGACACTAAAGTAAAAATGGTCCTAAAATAAGTTTCAGAATTTCGACGTCTTTCTTTTAAAATGGTGAAAACATTTTGTGTAAGCATAGTAACATAGTATTTATCAATTGACTTCTATTACAATATTTTACTTAAATTTACAGTCAAAGCTAAAATATCAGACAGAGAGCATAAAGAAACTATAAAAACGGTGGAACCTATAGCATTTTATAAACATTCTGCTTTTGAAGAGGCGTTCCGATCTTTTCAGTGGGAAATAATATAAAGAAGGTCTACAATGATTTGAATAGTACTGAAACTGAAGCACAGATTCGTGACGTTCAACCCATCTGGTCTCACAAAGACTTTTAAGCTGACGATGGCCATCTAACTTTTGCTTAAGAAGAAAATTTCTTTTTGCGGAAGCTTTAAGAAATACATTTACCTCTTTTATAACGCCAACGGCATTTCTAACACCTTTAACGTTTGAGGTTTTTTGAAATAGATAAATTTAATGAGTGGCTGGCACAAGGACTGTTAAGTGCATTAGTTAATTTTTTTTAATTCAGTAACGGCTCCTTTTTGTTCACCAAGCATTAAGTTGCAAGTATCAGTTCCAATTCCTATACACTTATCGGGATTTAAATTATTTTTTTTAATAAAATTAAATAAGATTTGAGTCAAAATTTTACCACTAACTGTTGGTTCTAATGTGTCCTCATCAAACATTGCATGACAATCAATAAAACCTACGAAATCTTCGTACAGACAATTTTAGTAACAGTATCTTAAGATTATTGACATTTGTGACTTATGACTTATGTCCGTGGTTTCGTCAAATATAAAATTGACTTCTATTTACTCGTTGTAAAATGGTTTCTAAAATCTCCTCACCACAGAATTCAATTATTTCATTTTGCATATAACTACTAATATAGGTTGCACGAGATGAAGTGTTTTCTAAATAATTTTTTAATACAACATCGCCACTCTCTATTCTAAATTTAATTAATTCACGAAAGTTACCTTCATTATTTACAAGCCTATCTTCATCTTTAGAAGAACCTTCGGAAACGACAAGGGATCCTCGATCTCTATGACCTCTAAAAGCAATATTTTGTCGTCCCAAAAAGATTACTGACTCGATAATTGGTTTCAATCTAAGTTTATTTTCTAAAATCTGCCTTTGTCTTTCTTGATCTAATGTATTTCTTACATCTATCTCTGGGTTTTCATAAATTTTCTTTAAATTATGTCCCTCTGTAACAGCTTTACTATGATAGACCGATTTATCATGCATTATCAAATCGCCATCTTTTCCGAATAGTTTGGAATACTTATTTAGTGGAGTGGTAACAAGATGTCCCAACTTAGTTGACTGATGTACACCACCCACTTTTGAAAAAATAACGCAAAATTTACAAAATATACCCTCTAGACCTTGCGAGTATGTTAGCCAAGAAAAAGTGTCAAAATGTCGTTTTGATAAAAAGCATTTAATATCTTTATCAGTTTTTCTGTGAATTGAAAACGGGTACGTAAAATTTTGATCCGGAACCATAGAATACATTAAAACCGAATATTTTTCCCGCAATGTAATTATTTTAGATGTATTGACAAAAGGGGCAATGTCTATCGATTTTTTATAACCATGTAAAATATTAAATGTGGCAACGCTGTGGTCACTGCTGCTACCGGCGCTAGTTTTGGCGGTTTGTTTACCCATACTCGAACTCGAACCCGCTTCCTCAGATGGTTCCCCGACTGGTCTAAGGTATTCTGTTTTCTCTTACACATTGCTAATTTCTGTTGTGCTAAGTATCTGCAAGTGCAAGAACAAAAATAATTTGCAACAATGGTAAATTTTAGATATTATAATCACATAAACTTAAATCTAAATTACTAAACTTCATAAAAATACCTGTAAAGTAAAACCCTTACATGAACACAGTGTATCACTTTAGTATCACTATCACTTTGGTGATCCAGTATCCAGTACTTTCAGTAGAAATCAAAATAAAACAAAATTATATAAGCAATTTTTTGGTCGAAGAAAGAGTGAGATTCTGAGATGTACAACGTAGAGTGGGAACCTAAGTTAGGCGCTTTGAGTGGCGGACAGCCGACGAAAGTAAAAAAGCGCTTCTGCCAGATTGAACAAAAAATACTACAATTGGTTATTCAATAGTTTTCTGCAATACATTTTTAGTATTTATAAAAAGTTAGGTTTGTACAATCTTGGGGGAAGTGTAATTACCTTCATTACCCCCCATATATGCGCCCCTGCACACTAGAAGCGTGCAGAGTTATCAAAGATATTTTGAATGAAGAAAAAAAGACAATTTTTATAAAATACAAAAAATCCAGTAACTTGTTATGTGACAAAAATAAAATGGATATTTGTGTAACTATTGTAAAAAATGTATGCATTAAGTTTGCTGGAATTACACTTTGCCCATGTTGCACTCAACTTTTTCTTCTACTATTCAATTTGTTTTCAAATTTTATTCTGGATTATTTTAAAATACAAAAAATATTACTAATTTTTAGAATAGAATAACAAAATAAATATAGTAGTAACTTTTGCACCATCGTAGAAAAATTAATTTTATGTATTTAGAAATTGGTAAATACATTAGGATTATTTTCATATTACATATTCTTCGTGACTAACCTTATGCATGTGTTTTAAATACGTAAGTACGTACCCATTTAATCATTTTTCGCGTTATTCGTTACTGATTACAAATATTTGAAGTTTACTGAACCTTACTTGATGGAAAATAAACATTTTTTTTTATCTTCAACTGACCTACAATGGTTGATCCCATTCACCTCCCTTACAGTAGTCTGTCAGATTTAACTTTTGACAATTTGTCACATTGACAATATAGATTATGTGTATTGGAGCTCCGAGCAGTTTCTACTAAAACGAGCGTGAAGCGAGTTTGTAGGCGACTGTTGCGTTCTCAACATCTATAGATTAAAGCTTAAATTTAGAATTTGTATCCGTTCATAAGAGACATCATCGCTAAAATGGTCAAAACGGATTCAGGGGACCCCAAAACGTAAAAATCCATCGAAAACTCGAGATCAAATAAATCATGATTCCTATACTTTTCTTATCTGTATAAAGATAGGAAATTAAAAAATTACTCATAATATCCAAATATTTATAGCCATATCTTTAAATTTCGGGCACGAAGGCTAACTATTGTATGTTTTTGGTTCTGAATAGTTTTCGTAACAACTCTAAAACCTTTATTTGCTCTTATGAGAGAGCAAAAAATTAGTGAATTAAATTAGACATTTCCAACAAAAAAGTGGCATTGCCTTTTCTCTTAAACATAAAAAAAATCTGGATTACCCTTCAGTTCTTGATGATTCTGTTGGTATTGAAATAAAATTGTTGATGGTTCAGAAGATGAAAAAAAAAATTATAGGATTCAGTCTCTGTATGCACATAAAATAAAAAATTAACAATTTACTTAAGTAGGTACTAAAAAGCAACCTTTTTGAAACAAACTTAAGTTTCTCTGCTTCACTTGTTATTTAAGTAACAAATGAATATCGTGAAAAAGTAGTGACATGATGGATTATTATACTTCTTCCATCGAAATTTACTGAAATTGCATTTTCCTCTCCTCCAGTGTGTAATAAATATCTTCATTATTAAAATGATCAGAGGATAAAAACTTACTCGGGTGGCCATTAAATTTTGGAACTATTTATTTTTTATTTTTATATCAATAAAAGAAAACCTACAGTAAAAAAATAACAATAAAGTTTTCAAAGATGTGATATTAAAATAAAGCCACATGTTTAAACTTTCTTTATTTATGGTAATAAATAATTAACCTTTGATCATTATGAAATGAATAAAGACGAACTTAACTGGGGTTGATTCTCTCTTAATTTTACTTTTTCGACAAGAAAATAAGAAAGTTTAATTGCAAGTTAAAAGTGATTGCACCACCACTGAAAATTACGTTGCGTTTCTACCTTCGAAAAAAGAGACCGAATATGTACGTTGCACACTGCGCATGTTGTCTTTTTTAACCCCAAGTAACCCACCAATTGAAAATCATTGTTTCACGACGCCACCCGAATTGCTCCGATATGTCTATTACAATACTCACCTCCCCCTGAGTTCAATCACCATTGACAGCTGTTTTTTGAATTATTTGTTAGTGTTTTAGCAATTTAAAGTGTTCTAGTTATTCAATTTCAAATTGAAAATGCCACGATGTGTCGTGAAAAATTGTATGTACAAATAATATAAGTGCCAATGTTATGAGAAATAAGAAATATATTTGTTTTCAGCGGTAAATATTTATTAACGTTTTGACATAAATCCGCCTGTGGGCTGAATACTTCAGATCCGCATTAACAGATTTCATAATACTTACTTTACAAAAAGGCAAAATTTTTAACATTCAATTTAAATAAGAAGTAAATTGTTGCTAATGAAATTTTGTTTTTAAAAAGTAGTTTTGTAAGAATATTTACTAAAGGTGGTTTTTAGCCCTTTTTGATAGATAAATAAGAAGTAAAGAAAAATAGTTGCTAACGAAATTTTACTTTTATAAAGTATTTTTATAAGAATATTAGATGAAATACAGGATGACCTACTTAAAATTTCACGGTTCATCTTATTTGCGGTCAAGTCGGATGTGACATTTAAATAAGTCTTAAAATAAAGTAAAACTTACAATATGATCTAGTATAAGCAAAAAAAATACTAAAGTTACGGGAATTAGTCACATTGTTAATAAAATGTTACATTGTAAGCCTCTAAACAACTCGAAATCAATTTTCGTTTACTAAAAAAATCTAAATTCTAGCAATATTTATTATTTATTATACAATCGAATGCAGTTTCAAAGATAACGGGATTAAAAAATCCGAATGTCTAAATTTTGGAGTTAAATGCTCGGATAAAAGCAAGCGACCAATAGAGGTTATAAAAATAATTGATTTATCGATTATTCTGTTATTTTTATATGGAAATCGATTTATTCGTTATTTATTAATCGATTATTTTTGATTTTTTAAAAGATAGTCGAATAATCGATTTTAAAGGAAATACAATAAAAATACAATATTTGATAATAATCGATTGATAGATAATAATCGATTATTTAAAATAATCGATGATTTGGTTTATTTATTTACCAGTTAATCGACTTTTTAATTATTCGATTATTTTTAATTAATCGATTATTTTCGATTTTTTAAAGATTATCGAATAATCTGTTTGAATGGACACGAAAACAAATAGATTATTTGAAAATAATGGATTATTTAAAATAAACGGTAATCCGTTTATTATTTTCTGTAAACACTAATTTGTCGGTTAATTGGCTTTTTAATTGTTGTTTATTTTTGATTTTTTAAACATAATCAAGTAGTCGATTTTAAAGGAAATACGAAAAAAATAGATTGTTTGAAAATAATCGATTATTTTCAATGATCGATAATTTATTTCGATAATCACCTACCCTTAGCGACCAAATGACTTTTAATAGGTTTAAATTTTAAAATGTTATCTGGTTTCAGACATATGTATTTCTAGAGTTTTATGTCTCATCCTCTATATTAATTAATATTCCTAAAGAAAGAAGTTTTAATATACCTTTTTCTGAGGTTACAATACAAAACAGCATTTTCTCATTTTGACAAATTTTTAATATATTGTAATAGCCGTAGAAAAAATTTAATGTTCAACCTTGACTTGCAGTATTCGCTTGCGCACATGCTTTTTTATAATACTCGTAGACAATGAGTACCATTTCTTGCTTGATTAACAATATTCTATTTCATTATTTTACTGTAGTCTCTTGCAGAAAAGTCCGTAGTAAATAAACGCTATCGAAATATTCTATAAAAGGTCTTCTCTTTACATAAAATGTCGTGGCGTCTGTTTGATATTAAAAAATCACGTTAATTTTATTTCATAATACAAAATTACATTAAACATCTTTTAAGTAAGTCTAATAGTTCATTATGATGCTAATAAACAAACGCCGTCCCTGTCACAGAGTTCGGGTCTCCGCCCAGTACCCCCACTCCGTTAACCTTTCTTTAGAAATTGGCAATATTTGCGCAGGTTAAACACCGGTGTATGTTATATCTCTGGTCTCTTTTATCTAAGGTTTCTACTTATTATACTTACTTATGATATAATCCTGAAAAAAGCCTCTTCAACAGGTCTTTTACACATACAGCATGTTGTCGCCCTATTATTAGAGATAATGAATCTTAAATATACATTTACAACCCTTACCTCGCTATAAATGATTAATTTGTCGTAAATTGACATGTCAGAAAGTGTCATAAAATTGCCACAGTTCGTAGACAACACGGTGGCCTCTTCCGTCCGTTGCTAAGGAAGGGTGTAACGTCACAGAATGAGCAATCGAGCTAACAGAAAATATACTGCTGCAGTTCGTACATTAGTTTAAAAAAATCTAATATTTTATTAATATTTAACGGTGTTTATATTTTTATTTTTGGACTATATACCTGTATTGTAGCTTTTATAAAATTGGTAATTTGATTTTTTGAAAGACAAGCTACAAAACGGCATGGAAAAATCATGTAATGATTTACATAAAATGAATTATTTTTTGCTTGAAATATAAAAAAAAAATTGTTGTTTTTTACAATTTTAACCATTTTGGATTAGGGTACGGCCTTCGAGCTGAAATCGGATCACACTTTGTGTATATCCCGAAATATTTTGAAATGTTGGCAAGCCTGGAGCGAGCCGTAGTTTTGCTCTTTTTCCAATTTTTACCCCCAAAATCTTTGGAAAAAATAAAGGGACCAAGTCTAAACTAAAATTAAAGGCTAATAGTAAGATTATGGAACCAGTTGAACAATGAACGGTAATAAAATATTTGCACAAAAAAGTATAACGCCTACTGCAATTCATCAAGATATATCAACATTAGGTTAGTTTCTTATATTATGATGCTGTAAATTCATGTCAAAAAATCACTGTGACTACGGATGAAAACACTAGAAAAGTCCATGATTTAGTACTTGAAGATCGATGTGTGCATAATAGACAAATCGTTGAGAACGTTGGCTTATCATATCGTATAGTTCACATCATTCTTTTATGATTTCGATGTGAAGAAGTGAAGCCCATTTAATCTGACATGCAGATAAACCCATGAAGACTTTCGTAATTTCTATTTAGAGGTAAAACAATTTACATTTATCTTTTTTTTTTCTGTTGACGCTTTAATAGATAGATTAAATTATTAAAATCTTAGAAAGTGCGTGTGCTTAAAGGAAAATCCTATTAACGAATTATCTTATCAATGTATGGTCAGAAATTATATGAATGGAACGAGCGTGAACAGGAAGGATATGCTAATAAAAATTTCGATAAGAATCTACCGTATCGGTGAATTTTAAATACGTTATTTAAATTAACGTCAATGAAATGATTAACTGGTTGATTTAAGAACGGCGTATATTTAGTCGAAATGCGTGATAAGTTCACCTATTTTTCTTATCACCTCATTTAATAACGGACCACGAAAAAATGTTTACGATTTAAAAGGAAAACTACTATAAAACTGTAAAAGATAATCGACTTTATTACAGAGAAAAACAATAGCTGATGATAGTTTACCATCACCCAAGAAGCCTATAATAAGATATTTAAGAGGTGTTTTGACTAGTCAGTTTGAATCAATCATTGTTACTAATTCATTATTAATGAAATTAAAAATCAACTGCGTTTGTTATCACATTTCAAGTTTTGCTGGATAGTTACATCAGCTGCTCCGGACCATCAGTAGTCTCAATCAAACACATAAAATGCTTATTGAAACAAAACCAAAATCAGTTGTTCGTGTAGTATATTTACAATTAGCAAATGAATTACAAAGTATTTGGTAAATCAGAACTGAAGAAATCGGCGTAGATAATGGGTCAGGCAGAGGATATCATGCAGAAGCACATGATTAATCATATATCATTTAAGTGAACGAAGAAAAACTTGAAGCTAGCAAATCTCAACAAATCACTGGATATATTACGTTTGTATTCATTATTCGATAATGATCCGCTAAAATGAAGAAAAAGTAGAAATAGTTTTCACTTTAACTAAAAGTACAAATAAACTTATAATTTTTAATGAAAATATATTGTCGTTTATTATTTGTTCAGTATCGCTGAAGCAGTTTGACTGACAAGTCATCTTTATCTTTGTCGGTTGTAAGCAAGTAGGGTTAGGTTTGGCCCAGAACACTGCGGCCTCTTGGGTTTATTGTATTGTATTCCCCTGCTTTCCCCGTATTCAGGTACTATCTTTGGAATAGTCCTGTGTCTTTGGTTAGTTTTAATAAGTTCCCTACCAAGTGTTCCTGGGCGTTCTTTCCAGTTCTACGCCGAAAAGGATGAAACGTCGCCTAATAAGAGCTTTGCATTCGAAGATCACATGGTATAAGGTTTCCTCTTCTTCCATGCAGAGTCTACACGTAGTGGGATCATTGTGTAATCCCATCACATGAAGGTGTTTCAGCAAGCAGTGGCCCGTTAGTAATCCCACAATGGTGGATATCTGAGGCCTTGTGAATTGTAGTGCCTCAGTAGCCATGCGTGGGTTTCATCCCCTTAGCATGACCTTACTGATTCTGTGTCCTCTTATCTATTGCCAGTGAATTTGGTGTTTTGTGATTATCCACCTGTTCACTGTCTGTCGAGCAGAGGTTTTTGCTAATCCCAAATACAGGTTCAGGTCCTGTGAATGGTAGCTCTGCTCTCTTTTTGGCGAGTTCATCAGCCTTTTCATTTTCTTGGATACCTTTGTGCCCTGGTACCCACAAGTCATGAAACCCCTTTATTTAAAATAGACGACACTATGAAATAAACTGACTGTTATTGCATTTAATGTTACCGAAACCTTTTCGAATTTAATTCTGGATTTTATCTGATGCAAAATGTGTTCTATAGGGTTAAAAATATAGTGAAAGCCGTAGTACTGTTTGGCACATCTTCATGTTTAATGTCAAACGTTGCTAATACTTAGCTTTCTGTAGCATTCTTTGAAATAAATATTGTAATACAAAGGGTCTAAAAGCTTATAATACACCTTTTAAATACAGCCATGGTTGGCCAAACATAGTGGGACTATATACCATTAATTAAAGTTATCTGATATAAAGTGATTCTTATACTGTCTCTTTATTTTTTGATTTACTAATACTTTGATTCACAGATGGTTTAAGGTTTGTGATGACGTATTTCAATTCAGAGTTCATATTTTACTTATCACAATTTATTAAACGTTGAAACCATTTCAAATTTAACAATGAAGTATCACAAAGTTTGTTAAGATTAAATTTTACAAGTCGTATTAATTTTCCCAGAAAAACATTCACTTAGTAACTAAAGGGTGTCCCAACAAGAACTTGAATTTTTAATGACAAAGAAAACACAGTAGATAAAAAAAAATATGCAAATATTTTATTGGATTTTCAAGAGAAAATGTTGACATTAAACATGAAATAAAATATACAGGTGTATATTCGTTGGACAAAATTTTGGAAGACGTTTTCGAGCAAAATCGGCTGGATTTCACGAATAATACGTTCGATTTCTTCCTTCAGTTGTCGAATCCTCTCAGGATAGTTCCTATACACTCTACTTTTTAAATACCTCCAGAGGAAGTAGACTAAGGGCGTCAAATCGCAATTTCTCAGCTGCCAGTTTTGGTCTCCAAATCGAGAGATGACACGACCTGGGAATTTTATTTGCAGTAACGTCATTGTTTCACGTGCGGTGTAGCAGGTCGCGTCGTCCTGTTGAAACCACAAGTTATTTTATGTCCATTCCATTCACTTCCAGCCAAAGAAAGTCTCTCAACATGCTACGGTAGCGATTACCAATAACAGTCACGGAGACACCTTCATTATTTAAAAAAAAAATAAGGTCCAATAATCCCTCCCACCCAAATAGCGCACCAAACTGTCACTTTTTCAGGATGCATTGGAAGCTTGTGTACGGCATGTGGGTGCTCTTCCCCTCAAATCTGACAGTTCTGTTTATTCACAAAGCCGTTCAGAATGGCCTCATCAGTAAAGATAATTTTATTGTGGAATGCATCGTCAACTCCGTATTGTTCCAATATCCAATTCGAAAAGTTTCTGAGCTGTCTATGATCGGCTGGCTTCATCTCTTGCGTCAACTGTATTTTGTAAGGATGAAGATGCAAATCCTTCGTCAAAATTCGTTGTGATGTACTGCAACTGATATTTAATTCCTGACCGCGATGTCGGATGGAAGTGTTTGGATGTTGATTAACACTGGCTCTTACGGCGGCGATGTTTTCAGCAGACTTTCCTAGACGACGACACCTAACACTTGTCTCGTCTTTTAATTCAAATTTACGCTCAAATTTGTTGATCAAATTTTCAATAACGGGACGCGATGGACGATTGTGTACACCGAAATGTTTACGTTACCTGCGCATTGTCATTGTAAAATTGTCTCCATTTCTGTAATGGGTCTTCACAATTAATAAACGTTCTTCAAGGGTATAACGCAGCATTTTCGTTAATGTCAATGTTTTGACGGAACACATACCTAATATGGCCCACTTGATATTCGACAGACGGAAATGGCGCGCGATTCAAAATTAAAGTTCTTATTGGGACACCCTTTACATTAATTGAGCTAACAAGAACAGTAAATAAGTAATTGCATTTCATAAATGCCTCAAGTTTATTAAAATGTAGATCACATCTTCTGTGTTGTTTAGTATGTATGCTTATCCCTCCCTTCTAATAGTCTTTTGAATCTTCTGAAAACATGGTCACATGTGGCTCCGAGTATTGAGAACGCTTACCAATTGCACTAACTGCACATTTTTAAAAACATGGATATATTGAAACTTATTATTCTCGGAGCTTTTAATTAATTCGCGGCAGGGTCGCGCGCTAGTTATTATTTTTTATATTTGGATTATTAATTTAATTATGATTGGTAATTGAATGGATTAATTATTATTGAAAAGTTAATTGTTTAATTATTAATGAAATCAGGGCTGGGTAATCCTGATGTATTTAATGGAATATGTTGGATGTATTGAATTTCTGATTTAGTATTTGCACTATTTGTCACTTTATGATAGCTTGCATTATCCAATAACACTGTTATCCGGTATATTTGCTAATAGTTCAGTAAGGTTAAACATGAAAAGGGGGTCGTGCTTGCAAAAGGTCTGGTCATTCTGAATATTTTATATGTTGTTAGGACAATATTAAAAAACTAGATTTGCAATTTTAAAAGTTCTGTGTATATCATAAAAACCATGAAATTTTCAACTTTTTTCAGTTTTTACTTAATATCTCAATGAAGGAAGGGTCTGACCGGTACAGTAACTCCACATACTTTTAAAAAATACTAAATTTGCTATAATTTGATAATAGAACGAGCTCTGTACAGCTATTTGTTCCCACGGTACAATTCTTCTTGAATCTACAAGGTCGTGTAACAGCGAAAGAGCACAGTTCGAGCACCTTCGTAACCACTTTGGAAATAACGTCTCCATCGTCTTTGACGACTATCCCGAAGAAGCTAGAAGAAAAAACACCAAAACAGCGGAACGACTCCGGCGCTACGCAGCTCATTCCAGCTACGAATTGACGATCGATGAATCCATAGTAGTTCAAATTGCTCAAGTGCATGTATTGGGCAATGAGAACAACAAGAGATGTTTAATAACTCTTCTTTGTGACGCCTTTCAGAAAAAGGAAGTAAAAGTAACTGTATCCGAAGAAGTTGCGGATCGAGAGATCGTTATGATGGCGCTTTCAAAAAGAGCAGTAGAAGATATGGTCGTCATAGTGGGAGAAGACGTCGATCTGCTTGCTCTTCTCAATGGTTTAGGCGCTGAAGAACACGAAGGGTGAAGCTGGTTGCTGTCACTACACTACGACCTCCTACAACCATCAGAACTCCCCGCTATTACCAGGGACGGTACGTAATACCCACGCGTTTACCGGGAGCCATACCACCTCGGCATCGTTTGGCCAAGGAAAGACCAAAATCACCATACTCCTGAGCAAGAGTGAACCGCTTGCTAAGCAAGTGGAGCTCTTCTTGGGACAGACTCCACTCCACAAGCCGGCATCAAGTGCTCATAGCTCTATATGGGGGTAACACTGCGAGGGATACTTTTAATTTCCTGAGGTATAAGACGTTTGTCACTTCAACGAGCATAAACTTCGCCCATTTGCCACCGACGTAAGATGCTGCAGGCCACCATGCAGCAAGGTGCTACCTCCAAGTGCAGAAGTGGCTGGGAGTCAATAATATCAAAACTAGATTTTCATAGAAAATTGACTTATTTTCTATTGGAAATTATCTCGAGAATCGACGCCCTTGTTCAACTCATTGTAAGGTATAGTTTCCTTATTGAAAATTTTATACCTGTGTATAATCTAAAAGTTATATTTTGGGGATTGAGGTTATGACCCCAACTTGTATTTTTAGATGAAAAAGTGTTGTCTACCTATTTTTGTATCAGACGTATCTCCTAAATTAATCACCGTTCCAAAAGAAGACATTTCATCGATTTAAAACGAAAACATTCCTAAATCATTAGGAACTGTAAAAAAGATCAATAACACCTATATAGGGGATCTACAACAGGGATTCCCAATACGAATAACTGATCGTGTTTTTAACCTCTGTTAACATTAAAAAAAAATGAGTATCTGTGATGACAGAATTAAATCGAATAGAACTAATAATTAATAAAAATAAATTTACAAATAATAAGAGAGAACAGATGTTGAGACAACAAGATTCCTGCATCTGGTCGAAAATCCAAAAATAATAAATAATACTACTAGTTCGATCTTATTAAATTTTACTTGTTGATTTTGAATTAATTTTGTGTTTTCATAACCTCAGACGTAAAACACTTAATAAATATAATTACGATTTAAGCGTATTTATATATTTACATAACAATTACAATATTATGGATTCTATTTTTAGAATATTTACTTATATTTAGAATGGAATTATTAATTTTATAAACAAAGTAAATGAATTCCTACGCTCTAAATAATCACGATTATTAAATAATTGCTCTAAATAAGGAAAATACAGAGTATTCTGTTATCTAATGTATGAAGGCATCTTGAGACATCCGGAACACCAATCTATTAATATGGTATAAACAAAATAAAAGCATTACTTTTACTATTAACTGCTATGTTTTAATAGAATTATTGTCAACCATGAGAAAATTATTCAAAGTAAAAATTACACCAACTGAAACCATGGAAGGGTAAAAACCACTCTAATCCTACCACAAATGACATCGTATTTTTTTTGAGGGCTGTCCCTATTCCCTCAACTTTTTTGATGAAGAGTTTTATTTATATTGATGTAACAAACAAAGAAAAATTGAGGTTAAAGGTTAGGTATAGGTAAAAAAGCGGAAAGAAGGTAGAGCGACGCCTCGTTTTTATATATTGATAGTTTTAAACCAACATAATATAAATTCAGAAAAAGAAAGAATTATTTTAAATCAAAAGACCATTTGAAGCCGCTTAATTCTCCTTCATTCCCTGGCCCATTTGTTGTTCTTTCCACTTCTCCATAATATCCATTATTTCCAGTAGATTTTCCCGATTATAATGCTTTTGGACAACATTAGTGATCATCTTATTATGTCTATATCAATCCTTTGATACGTCAGCTTTGTTTAAGTTTTTTTTAATACATTATGAAACATTTACATTTTTGGAGATGTTTAATTTTTCGAATAGGTATTACTAAATGAAAATAATATAATATCGGCATAGTTAGACATTATGTTCTCTGACCTTATCGTAGATATTTTGAGGATAACAAAAGAAAGCTTTTAAGACACTTTTAAAACAAATTATAAATGTACTAAAAATGGTTTAAAAATTTAAAAAAATTCTTAGTCCATTTAATTCTGGAACATACCTCTTAAGATAGTATATTGTAAATTAAAGACATACATTCTGAGATCAAACCTCCTTATTATCAGAACAAAATAAACATGAGCTCAGATCATTCATATCGTGCTACCGATTGAATCAAAAAATTTGCCACGAAATATTTTTTTACAGAAATTCGCTAAAAAAAATAAATGGCAAATTCTGAAAATGGAAGGATGTTTATCGAAAGAATCCAAATAGAACCAGCACATCTTTTGCATTTGTTGTTCTCTATTTAAGGATTTGCAAAAAAACTATTCTTGTGCACTCTACTATTATTTATGGGCGGTTTATTTTTATATTTCTGTATTTTTTTTATATCGGTGTCATCATTATCTGGCAGATATTGTTTTTTACCTTAAATACAAATAATTGTAAAGAAACTGATTTTCATATTTATAATGAAAAAGAAGATAACCAGTGGCGGCTAGTGACCAACCTTTCAGTGTTTTAGAAAGGTATAATATAAACTCATTGCAGAATTTATAAGTAGTCATTTTGTAATTTTGAAGTCATTTATGTCATTGGTTGTATTGTTGTGTACGAAATCCATAGCTGACTTGATAAAACCTATTACAGAAACACCTTCTACTCTAACCGAGCGTTGAAATTTAGTAACTGCAAATTATATATAGGATGAGTCATAACAATGATTCTACGTATAGATTGGAACAAACATGTCCTAATAAAAAGATACAGTGTGTTATAGTTGAAATATTCTTTGATTTTGACAATAATTTCACAACACATTCATAAATCGTTATCAAAACTGGCAAAGAGCCATCCATAACTTTAAAAAAGTATATTATTTCATTTATAATTTCACATATGCGATTATTAATTATGAAGTTATATCATATCTTTTTTGAAGAAACTTTTATTGTTATTTGATTAGTAAATATTATGTAAACATATTTTTTATGTAAAATTGTTATACTTGTTTAAACAAGATAATTTCAATTAGTTATAATATTTTAAAAATCTTGGTTACAACCCACCGGAATTCAAATTTTTATGACTTTTATAATATATAAATTTCTTAGTTTTTGCCAATGAAATTCCTTTACAAAATGAACTCTGTGAAAAAATCGATGTGTAAATTGTTGCTGGTATACAAGCAATCTTTGCTATGTGTACTTTGTGTACCATTTGTCCTATAACATTTTTTATTTTTTTTACATTTTTGTCATTATTTTTTCACTAAAGCAAAGAGATATTTAACTTCTGTTTGGATTATTATTAGTTTTGAAATAAGTGAAAA
Source organism: Psylliodes chrysocephalus (assembly GCA_927349885.1). Taxonomy (NCBI): domain Eukaryota; kingdom Metazoa; phylum Arthropoda; class Insecta; order Coleoptera; family Chrysomelidae; genus Psylliodes; species Psylliodes chrysocephalus. The sequence goes on along the minus strand of OV651815.1, from coordinate 18,317,941 downwards.
CTTTTATAAAGAATCAAATGTTTTGAAAAGGTGAAAATAAAAAGTTTTTCCTTCACTTTTTCAGCCCATTAAGGAGGAAAACTTTTTTATCGTTAGTTTATTGAAGTAGGTAAATTGCCTTTTGTACGCTTGCAACTGAATTTAGATTCGACAAATTATATATCTTTCTTTTACTGACTTAATATACAAGGTCAACCAAAATTGTTGAGCAATACTTCTAAGGATGAAAGAACCTCTAAAAATGAGGATTTTTCGTATATGTAGAGGTGTTTTTTTTTGTATCGATCTATTATTTAGTATATATGTGGGCTCATTTACTTTCATTTTAGAATTTTAATTAATCATATATTATTTATAAGGACATTAAACTCTTTTATCATGTAAAATATTTAAGCTAGAAATAAGGGAATTAGGCCAAATTATTCATTGATTATAATGTAAACAAAATATTTTTATTATTCTACTAAAATAACTTTCTAAATGTTACTTTCTGTTTTGGAATGACATTCACTCTTATTTTAACCGATATAGATCTATCTATATTATAATTTTTTATAATTCGTTACATACACCTTTTGTATGTGTAACACTGGCCTATATCCACCCATCACATCCAATGTTTGTGAACACCCACTTGCTAAGAAAAAAATATTGCCAACAATAACTATCTGTTTCATCTGAGACTTAAAAAACAATATAATAACACTTAAGTATACCGAATTTGCAAACAATGTAGATAATTCGATAGTTATTAATGAAGAATTAGCGGTATATATAACTGTGCTAATTTTAGGTCCTATTAGAAAACCATTAAATTCAAGTTTGATAGGTTCGATTGAAAAATAACTTTCTAAATATATTTTTGTCTTGCCCACGTTTAAATAAACTGCTATTAGCGTTGATTAATTATTAATTTACTCCCTAAAACTTCTATAGTATTGTGACTGTACGCAAAAAAACATTTCTAGAATAATTTAGTTTTAAAATACTTCTTATTTATCCGAAAATAAACAGTAATTTTGAAAATCGTATTTGGGGATTTTTAATTTCAATTTTACTATAAATAAGGACCGTTACCATTTATAGGTTTTCAGGATAAGGATAAATAACAGGAATCTCTCAACGATATAGATATCATTTACTTTTGATAGATCTCATTTTTCCTGTAAAGCAATACATTTATTATGTGGTGAAGAGTGAAATAAGTACTTTAGTGTATTGTAGTCTACCGCACCCAGGTACCTTTATAATTTATTAATTTTATTTTATTAAAGAAGAGTTGCATTCACATTAAATTCTAATCCATCATTTAACGAAAAATTTCCCAGATAATTAATTCTTATGTATAATATCGAATAAATAATATCAATAATCCTGTCCGCATAAGATCTAATTTTCTTGTACGTGTCTGGGAACCCAACTCGAAACAACTGTACAACATATTTCACAGAAATTCAAAGAATCAAAATGGCTGCATATCAAAAAATTACATTCTTTGCATATTCTGAATATAACTCACAAAATTCTTAAATATCAAAAACCGAAATATCTATTTAATATATTCACACATTTCAGTAATAATTACGGAACTCGGTATAAGAGTACGTTGGTAATTCCCAAATTAAGTTCATACATTGGACAGCGAAGTTTCTCTTACACCGCAGCTAAATTATACAATACACTGACTAAAGAAATTGGATCGTACACACTAATTAATTTAAAAAAAAAGGTTAAAAGGCTTGATTGTCGGTTTAGGACGGTTTTAATAAAAACAATAATCTCTGTTCATCTCGGATCTGCTCTTTGGTTCTTGATATTTTCTTTGATCTTTACTGAGGTTGAGTTGAAAAACAGCATATGCTGACACTCCGCCTACTCACTTTAGTTATTTTTATATTTAGGTAGAAAAAAAATGTATTTTTTCTTTGTTTTTTGTTATGGTGAATAAAGGCGATTTATTATTATTATTATAAATCTTGTAACTAAAGTAATATTCATTAAAAATGAAATTATTTATTTGACAACGTAATAACGATAAATATAAAATTTTATGAATACGAAATCCCAGCCAAGATATCATCCCCCACATAGTAAAAAATAATAGCCTTTGATAAATTTGCTATAAATACCAAACCCCGAGAACTATTTAGTCAATAAAAAATCAAATTCAGTTCAGTTGATTCCAAACTCTAATCTAGTAATATTTAAAATCTATGTCGCTTCAATTATATTCATATTCACTATTAAGTATCTCTACATCCCGACGTCCTCTCTCCTATCCAAAGTTCTACATCCCGATGCTTTTGCTGCTATTTGGCGCTCTACGTACCGACGCCCTCTCTCCTATACCCTCTCTCCTATACCTTATGCGTCCCGCCGATCTACATTCTGATGCCCTTGTCTCGACGTTCGTACGTCCCGAAACTTCTCTACGTCCCGGCTAAATATTTCCACGGGACGTTTCCGTATTAAACAATAATATAAAATGTCATAAATAGAAACATACGATATACATCTAACGGTCTGCATATCCGATGGTGAGTTAATAACTTAAATGAGTATTCGTGATTCAAGTGGTACGCCCTCTAAAGGAAATTTGTCCATAATTAGGATATTGTTTAGTGTTGCCAGGAGTAACGAAATTTCCCTACTTTATCGGATTTTTTAGGCCTTTAAAGACTTTTCTAAGTAGCAAAATTTGTGTCTAGTAATATGTAATAATACTCTTTATTTATTTAAAAAAATTATATAAAACCGATTTATTGTATAGTTTTTTTTTTAATTTCAATTCATTTATCAATTTTGTTTTAATATCAGTTCATGATTTAGCAACATTGGCGTTCCTGTTCATTGTTTATATTTTCATTTGTATCAATTTTAATTCGAATGTTTTTTTTTACTTTTTAGCTTTAAATTTGTTTATTTTTTATAGTGTTTATAATAAAAATGAAATCTGCCAAATAGTCCCCAGCAAATTGCAATCTGTATAGTTTTAATGTCAAAATTAAAACTGAAGTATAGGAGGACTGAAGGATAGGAAGACCTTTCAATAAGTTCATCAATAATAAACGTTTGGTACCTGAAATGACCTTCAAACCACATAATACGTATCATTTTAGAAAAGCCTTCTTTTCAGGCTTATATAATGTCTTTATTTATATTGATTGGAATTTTCTAATTGATTTTAAAGATATAGATGAAATATGTGAAACTTTTTATCAAAATATTTATTCTATCCTAGATATGTAAGTACGTACCTAAATATAGAAAATGTAGCAGTAAATTTCCTTCCAGGTATACTCCTAAGTTAATTCTGGACATCAAAATTAAGAAATACTATTATAGAAAATTTAGGAAACTAATATCTGCATATTATTATAGTGAATTTTGTAGATTGCGTAGAATAATTAAATTTCAAACTCAAGAAGCCTACAATAATTATTTAAGATCAGTAGAAAATAGTGTCATATCCAATCCAAAAAACTTTTGGTCATTTCTACAGAACAAAAGCGGCACTACAAGAATTCCCGGTTAGGTCTATTATAATGATAGTATTTTTCATATACCTATTTCTATTGTTGAAGGTTTCGCATCATATTTTGAGAGCGTATACAGCCAACGGTATCATGGATCCGGTTCTAAATGACTTACCATATTGCAAAATCACACAAGTTTCCGCTGAAGATCTTTTAAACTGAATTAGTAAATTTCAAAACAAATTTACTTCTGGAAAGGATATGATTTCAAGTTTTATGCTAAAGGACTATTCGCATTCTTTTGTTCAACCTCTACTTAAAATTTTTAATCTAACTATAAAAAAATCTGTATTTCCTGATATATGGAAAATAGCTAGAGTCTGTACTGTGCTTAAAAATGACGATAAGGATAATATTAAAAACTACCACCCAATATCAACATTAAATAGTTTTGCATAGGTATTTGAAACATCAGTATACTCTAAAATATATAATCAACACGGATTTATGCAGCGAAGATGCACTACCTCGAATTTAGTTGAAATTACACAGTATTTAAATGAAGCGATAGACAACAGGCTACAAGTAGACGTAATATATACCGATTTTTCAAAAGCATTTGATAAGGTTGATCACTCGCATGGTTGGACTGTCTTAGATAAGTATCTCTCAATCTTCGCACCGTAGGTCGATCTGAACATAAGGGGGTAATTCGCTGGTACTGATCTGGCACTATCCTAGTAGGACTGGACTACATAAACCCCCTGGGTGAGGCTGAAACATAAGGGCTATCCGTCTGTATCTTAGTAAGTTTATCTATATAAAAAAGAAACGACGAAACAAAGAATTTTGTAAGACAGTGAAATTCTGAGAACGTCTGCTGTATAGCCTCAAGAATTCTCCTAGTATATAGCAAGTGGCCTGTTTATTTGGGCGGGACATATGTGAGGTCTTGGTGAGAAATACAATTTATTTGACACAACACAACGTGGGTAATAAAATAATCTAGACAATCACTACTACTAGAGGAAAAATGCCTATTTTAGTAAGTATAAATTACTTTGAATTTCACAAAGGGGAGGAAGGTAATTAAATACATGCTTTTGATAATTCAAGAAGTGACCAGGTAGTCGGCCGTTACAGCGTAAACATTTTTTAGCGCTTAGACAGTTAAATAAAGGAAAATAAAATAACAAAACTTACGTCTACTAGATACTACCACAGGAAATCTTAGATCGTCAAAATGTTCCTAGTCGTTTTTAGATTTCCTATGGCATTATATAGCATAACTAAGTTTTGTAATTACATTCTATTTTAATCAAGTGATATAATATAACACCTTTAAGAAGGCGTTAAAAAAATCCGAATACTAAATAAAACATTAATAATTATAATCTCTTTTCAGACAAAAACATTAATAATATATTTATTAACGAGATCAATAATAATTTAACTGTTAAATTTCTGCAGTGATGATCTGTTTTTCAAAATTGCAGAGGTCCCTTCTTTTTTATATGAATTTATTGAACAAACTTAGTGTACAGAAAGTTCAAGATAATCCCCGTAAGGATTTCTCAACATTTATTCTCCTGCACCATTTTCTTGTCCTGAAATTTGCATTAGCTTGAAGAATAGCGAGCTACTTTAAAATTCACCGCCCTTCTTTTTCATATTTTTATCTTAACAGTCGATGCCCACGTATGGAATATTTAAGTAAGCCGAACTATTTTGAGGCACGTTTATTTTCAAGAAGCTGCATCGGAAAACAAATCATCAGTATTCTCTTGCACAGTATTTTAACCTTTATGTGTACCAACGACGTACGTCACATAGCTAATGGGATATTTTATCAACGCGTCTGAAAAATCGTATGTGAAAATTGCGTTGTTGGGCAATGGCTCCACTTATCAGGTTTACTTCGGCGTTTGTCTGAAGATGACATTGACAAATAATATCAAGGTGCAGATAACACTATAATCTCAGAATGTATGAGATAAGTTTTATCGTTATTAAACTTAGAAGGTTTAAAGCAGGAGAGTCCGATTACCATAAGAAGCACACCGCTACGCCATAACAATAATTTCAAAATTAAAATCTATAATTAATTATTATCAATAAATAAAATATTAAGTGTCTCTGCCAAATGATGACACAGTTGGGTTCTTCTCGCCGTAATCGGATCCTACAACTTATAGAATCGTATATAGTAAAGCAACAAGAGGAATACTTTAAGTTAAAATAAACCAAATCATGAGTACCACAAGGGAGCATCCTTGGTCCTTTATAGCGTTCCCTAGGGATAAACATCGTAATAGAAACCAAGAACATTTGGCCAAAAAGCAATGCTGTCATATTTACAAACATAATTCTAACATCTCGCTATTATTTGATTTTTACATAACTGAAGACTTATTTGACAAAATCTTATTTTGTCAGGTTCTCCAAAAGCTGATCGCGATCATGTTCATTGAGCATAATATAAAATTTACTTAAAAAGTTTGAATAACCAAAGAACATAAAACATGATAATAAACTTGGTAAAAATATGACAAGTAGAGAGAGAGAGTATGTAATAACTACAGATAAATCACCATAGGGATCGAAACCATGCATATCAAATCTAATATAATCGACTATACAACATGATGGTAAGGCCGGTAACCACATTCGCAATTTTATTGTGATCAAAGACCCAATAAAGAGATGCAACTACTAGACTAGGCAAGATAAAAATACTTGCCTATCTTGGGATAACTGAGAAAAACAGGCTTGCTATTGCTTCACTTATTGTTAAAAATAAAGTTGTTTACAGATCAGAGAACTCTTTGACAAATCTTAATATTATACCAGGTTACATAAGTATCTTACAGTTGATGACAAGAGACGTGTTTGACATGAGAATAGATCACATAAACAAGTGTTAGCTTTTCAACACTCCATTGGAGGATTTAATACCAAATAAAACGAATAAGACAATCCAATGCCAAACGACAGGACAACACCTGGTATATAGATGAGTCTGAGACTGCGGTAGTCACTGGGGCTGAAGTATTTTCAAAAAACCACAACCCCTTAGCCATGCACCATGAAAACATACCTCAGTATTTCAGATAGAGGTTTATGCAATTGTGCAATGCGCAAGAACAAATAATAAGAGAGCTTTTGAAAACCAACAGATCCATATAATGTCATCCAGGCGGCTCCTTAAGGTTATATCGAGCCATAAAACGACATCGAAGCTAGTATGGGATCTCATCGAGGAACTGCAAACACTAGCAGACTGAAATTCCTTTTTTGATTACATTGAAACTAATTTGGGTGCCGGATCATCAAGGAATCGAGGGCAATAAGAAGGCTGACGAACTTGAAAAAAGCGGGTCTCAAGAAACACCGGATACAATCATAAACCTTGGAGTACCAATTACGAGGTTTCATAAAAAACTAAGTTGACAGAAAACACACTAATTTTTCAGAGAATTTCCCAAAACAAGCAAATAAGAAAACTTTGTTAACAAAAAAATAAATAGATAAATAAATAAGGCAATAAGAACCAGTGGAAAGCAATAACAGAACTCATACATATCATGTCCCAGTAGAGGGAAGCCTAAACAAATTAGGCATGAACAATGAAAACCTATTTTGTAGATTGTCACAAGGAACTAAAAACAACCAAATATATACTGTGCGACTGCAAACAGTGAATCGCAGAATACAGTTACTTGTTGCACAACTATGGGTTAATGCAAGGACCTATAGGGTTCAAAGATATGTGCAAACTTGTAAAAGGAAGAAAGGTGACAGAGTGGGTACTATAAGCCAAAATGGGATAATACAATAAGCCATTGGGCTGCAGTGTTATCGAAGACCAAGTCAGACGAGCCCAGGAACAAACTAGAGGGGAACCATCATCCTCAATCAATTAGTAGAGAATGATAAATGCCTTAAATTTAGGCTAATATCTTTAACAGACCTTACAAAGTAAAGATTTACAGTAAAAAATCCTGAAAAGATAGCTCAGATGGATCTTATTAACATTATCGGGACTTCTAATGGGTCATGGTTATCTGAAAGCCAATACAGGCCTGAGTCTCATTGAACGATGTCCACTAGTAAATGTCTTAAAAATATTCTTTGTCAATGCAAAAAACTCATGTTTAAGAAGCATGAGTATTTGGGTAGAGTTTTTCTGATAGCATGCCATAGGATACTAAAAATTTCTTCTAAAAAATCGATGAGTGTTTGTACGGAAAATTAGGATTTCATCTCACAAAAATAATCGTCCAAGTTAAATCAAATTCGTCTTTATCGAATTAAAATTAATAGTTATATCTTCAAAATCGATATCGACAATATTTATGTTTTTCCTTTAACGAATACAAAATGAATGACGCGTAGATTTTCTATTATTTGTCGCCATTAAAAGGACTTAAACTGATTCTGAAAACAAAAACGACAATACCATGCGAAAACAGATCCAACAGATAAGAATAAAACGATAAAAATGAAATATGCCGCGCAAATACTGACTCAACTGTTGTGTTTGCGTAAAAATTCATTCATAAAATAAACCAAACGCCAGAATTCCTCTCCTGAGAGCAATAAAAGAAATTGATAAAGTAAATAAAATAACATGTTATTAAACATGAAAGTTGAAAATGCCTGCCGTTCATACTATTAACCTCAATTTCGTTTATATTAATACTTTGAAACCCGTCTATAGGGTGTGTGCTACTAAAGTAAAAATTAATAATTTTTGATTTATAATTTTCATTACACCCATGGCGTCAGCTTTTTTACATCTGACTATTTTATATGATACTTTGTAAAGCTTTTTCGTTCACACACAAAGTTTTTTTGAAGAATAATATTTTGCTCTTTATATGACTTTAATTTTAATTCAAAGAATTAACGTACTCACTGTGAAGTGTTTCCAAACGGCGTCTAAGTTTATTATTTTTCATGCTTCTGCTGCCAAAATAACAAATAACGCACATTTATTTTAGTAGTGGTAAATCGAAAATTTAGGTATTCTTGCGAATATATCTTTATTTTATCTTCGAAACCATGGTCGACTGTAAACTTGTTGATGCCTTACTATTATTTAATACTCGCTTACGTCCAATTAAAAAACTATCCATAGTTCTGTATAAATTTACTGCCGTAAAATTTACGTAAATATCTTACAAGGGAATATGGTAGTAACTTACAAAATTTGGCACTGCGACTCGACTAAAACTGATCAAAAATTTTACAGCCGCTGCATTTATACACGATTGCTCCGCTGTCGAGCAGATCTTCCATACTATTCCAAACAAATCTAAACCACGGTCAATGTTTGATATCCGTCGTAAATGACAGAGAGCAGATGAAAAACATCGATTCTGGTTTTACGCTATATCTATATAGGATGTAGCGGAGCAACATTGCCAAGTTTCAATAAATTCACCCATTCTAGGTAATTTTGAAGGGCTGTAATTAAGTTATATATAAGGGCTCTCAGCCTAGAGTCTAGGGTCTAAGGCACTAACAACACGCTGCACTAGGGAAATAGGGTCAAAATTTTCAACGTATAATTTAATACGCCGTATTTTAGTGTTATATGAATAAGAAAGGTAGGGGGCGCCATAAAAATTGTTATTGAAAATTGGATCTCGAATACTGAAAGGTTGAGAAACGCTACGCTAATGTAATTAATACCCTGTGTAGTTGTGATATCTTTATTGTTAAAACGTGCAAAATAATTATAAAATAATAAAATGTGTTCAGTAACATTTGGACAACGTCAGCATAGCAAAGGAAGTTCTTTACCAGGTACCTCTTTAAAATAGTGTTTACTTAGATTTGGACATTTAGGGCCATATTAAACGATGTGTTATATTCGATAGCCCTGTATAGCATTTGTTACTGCCGATTTCGGAGTATTCTAGTTTTGGCAAATTGGCTTCGACTTCTTTGAAGGTAGTAAAGGTTTTTCCAGAAATATATTCTTTATGTCTGGTCTAGATACCGAAGCCTCGTAATATACTAATAAATTGTATTAACGTATCTAAAAATGGGAATAACGACATTATTATAAATCATTTTAATAGAAAGGAGAGATGATATTTTATGTGAGAATAGTTTTGAGTATTACCTCTCGAGTGATTCTAGATTTTTGTTCGCGTAATTTGAGATTATTTAGGAATATATCGTTTAAGGTAAATATAACTCTCCAATATGTATATAAATTTGATTTTTTAGTTGTATTGTTTTTATAAATATATTCTTTGTGATGGCCAACCACGAAAAACTACTAAACTAATCCAATCATTCATAATTAAGCCCTTACTTTTTGCAGTTGTTCAGATTGTGTTTTATATTAGGCAGGCAGCCCTGTCGCATCGGCTTCCGCATTAGAACGAGCGAGACAGCCGTTAAATTGAGTGGGGATGGTTGGTGCGAGCTTGTTTATCTGAGGTGCGAGCACTCGTTTTTTAAATGAACCAGATTTTACTACTATGATTCCCACTTTACACCGTTGCTACACTGTAAATACATGGTGTACTTTCCTGTAAATCACCTACAGTTACAATAATAGTTGCAACCAGAAAAAGACATGAAACTAGCATCTAGCATTAAGAATGCAAATATACTGCCTTAATTATAATTTTGAAAGCTTTTTGTGGATTTTAGAGTCTTATGTTAAGCTAATTCCGAATTGTAACCATAAAAAATCCTTATAACAAGACTCTCTCATATAGACCAATAATAATTTGGCAACTACCTGGCTAAAACTGAGAATGCTTGTATTTGTAAACAAAATTAATCTAGTAGTTTTTCGACGATAGTGGTGGACAATGTTTTGGTTTCTATGGAATTTTTAGTTAGAATTAAAGTTTCTTCTGATATGATTAAATCGGTCCCGTATATATAATAGCATACACATTATTTCCATCATCTAAGGTAACTTTTTTACTACCATGTTCTTGAAAGTAGTTATCAATATAAAAGGGGGAAGAAGCAAAAAGGAGAGGGCCAACATTTTCTCTCTAGTTGGCTAGGAACTTAAATCAGATTCTGGGCGTATATAATAATTAGTTGAAATATAATATATCTGTCTGCAGATTCAAGGCGTATGTGATTATTTAAAATATGATATCTCCGCCTCTGCAGTTCCTTCACTTTTATAAGAAAATGTGCTTATTGTCTTCCTTTGGGAGATTACTGTAGCCTTGAAGTTGAGTAAAAATAAGAAACGTTGCACCTTTTCTCTGCAATGGCATAATTAAGATTGTCATATAGTGTTTACGTTTTTTCCATGAAAATTTAATGATTATTATGTAAAAAACTGCGTCTAACTTGACTGATTTGCCTTTATCGTAAAAACACTCAATTTGATGAGGTTTCATTTCTTCTACTATTGCTTTTATTTATCAAAAATATACGGAATTCAATACAATTACAAAGAATAGGCATACTATATATTTACAAAAGAATTGGAACGTATTGATAAGTGATGAGTTATCGATCTCTACAGTATATTTATGTACTAAAACTCTAGCGCTTCTCTTCTATAAATAATTGGACGAAAACCACCTTATGACACAAAATTATTAGAGCAAGCGACTATTGAAAATATATTGTAGTCATTGAAATCCTGAAAAGTTTGTTATCGTAATTTAACAGAAGTTCAAAAACAGCAATGGGTACAATGTAATGACGTACCAGTATTCTTTAAAAGTACAATAAGAGTAAGTATAAGAGAAAATAGTCAAAAGTTGTTTAAAAACATCGTGATTTGTGACTTGGAAACTTAACGTTACAATACAAATCATTCGTTGGCAGTTTTAAGTTGGTAATAGTGAAACTACCATAGCAATCTATCAAATAGTTTTTGTTTACAGTATTAGTGGCGTATTTATGATGGGAAATTACGACATTATTTTTAAATTTTCAGATTAAATTATATTTTATATACCTAACAATTGAACAATTGGGATGGATGATAAGAGTTACTGGTGAAGCTGATATCTTTTAAATAACAAATATGTGAAAAAATTGATAATATATTGAATATATTTATTATAAAGTATTCTACAAAAGCATGTTTCTAAAGTAGGCCATGATCGACAAAACAGATACGAGTCATAGCCCTGATAACTACGCACAGCTCTGAATTAAATCCTGACTGACAATTAAAAAGAATAATAATTGTGTCCCGATATGAGTGTATTTTTTCAAGGCCTGCTTTAGAAACTTTTTTGTGGATCACGCCATATAATCTGGACGATGACATTAACCGTGGGTTGCATAAAAGAAGATTAAATTTTAAACTCAGGATAATACGTGTTATCCATGGATATTTATTATCTCTAGATTTTGTTATTCAAGCTAATGTCATATTTGGGTTGTATTATTTGAAGGATTATATTGACATTTTTATACATGAGTTTGAAGTTTGACTTCTAATCATATTGATAATATTTAGTAAATTTATCTTGTCTAAGACAGTAAATTTCTTGCACTTTTCACGCTTGTTAACTCTTTAAAGTTAAATATCAATCCAAAATAACTGGCAACTATTTTGATGGATCAAAGATTTAAAATTTGGTTCGTTCACAAAATCATAGTATTTTCTAATCTGAAGATAATAAATATCCATAGATAAAATGTATTATCCTGGATTTAAAATGTAATGTTCTTTTATGCAACTCACTACAAGAGTAAGAGACGTTTATACCTCTCATTAATAAATAAAAATACCTCTTATAACGAAAACCTAATCTAACTTTATAAATCACTTTTTTTTTGTTAATGTTAAATTATATTTAAGTTACAGTTATAAAGACCAAAAGACGTAGAGTTCTTAGACTTTCAACTTATAACTATGCACGGTGGTCTGGAACGATATTTAAGATGGCCGAAAGTGTAGCTCAAATCTGAAGTCACAGGAGGGTTCTGGCGGGTCTCCCGAATCAAAATCTATGTGCCGCCAAATCGTAATAACTCGTTTTTTTAAACGTCAACAATTTCAAGTTTTTTTTATTCAACCATTTTTTGAGCCACTCTCAAAAATGTGAAAATTGCATTACCCGCGATTCCTTCTGGACTTTCTATGAAAATATAATAAATAAATGCTAAATTTTAGTGCCCCTTCTCGGAACCAGTCTATAAAACAGGTGTACCTGCAAAATGTAGAACAAAATTTCATGTTTTTTCACTCGTGGTCCAAAACCAAAACCAAGTAAATATCAAGAATGATATGAGTTCAGGCTGGATATAAAAAAATACAAGTGAGAATTTTAACTCGCGTGTCGGGAACAACACTAATCATTAGTAATTGCTGTGGTGGGAGGTGTTTGTGTGAATGCATCTTGTTTGTTTTCATTTACGCCGTGACTAGCAGTAGTATTTTATCAACCTTAGAAGCATATTTCACATACATGAATAAATAACAATAATAATGCCGTGACAACAAGAAGACGAAGCAACGACTTCTCGTAGGGTGGTGGCTTCGTCGCCACCAGAAAATTTTAATCCATACCTGGCTACGCCGACGGGCATAAACACCAACGGCCTGGACACAGCTCACCTACTCTGTCAAAAAGAGATCGACGTACAAATAAAACGCGTACGACATGCGCACTACAAATGATTAGTGTTGTCCCCGATACGCGAGTAGAATTTTGTATTGGATGATTCATCTTTTCATTATTCAACCGATGAAATTCAAAAATGCTACAAGGAATAAAATACACTTTTGCATTATCTAACCAAAGAAATGGGAAATTTGTCCTTTTGGAAACAATCTAGTTAAAGCCAAGCAATTTTTCTTATAACGTGACCAAAATTTTGCAAATTCTTGGTGCACTGATTCCCCAGCTTGTTCAGACCACAATCCAAGTCCCTCGTTATTTGGCAGAAAGTGTAAGCAATGATCAATGTGTCTAGTGGCTATATGAACCTTGAGTGTTTCCAAAACTTCTATGCTAATGAAGGCTTTGCGCACATCAAGCATACACTTTTTGACAATAGCATGATCGATCTTGGATTTTGTTCCAAAACAGAGATTTACAAGATTATCCATGGACTTCGTGGATACACTGACGTGGTTTTATTGGCGACATTGTTTAAAAAGACTTTTTCACTAGGGGAAACTGTATTTATAAATGACAGCGATTTGCAAAAACGCAGGAAAATTGAAGTTTCAATTACCTTTAGTGGGAGAGAATTGAACTAAATTAGATTCTACTTTTGTTGACAAAAATTATATGCGCCCAAAGTGTTTGTTTACGTTTATGTTAATTGAGCGAGCATGTTTATATTTATTCATTTGTAAATATTAGGGCAGTTGTATATAACGAGAGATTACGTGATGAGACAGGGGCCTAGAATACCATAAAATATTACATTTTCAGAAAATTTCGATTATTTGCAGGAAACCCCCACATTCTAGGGTCTAAAGTATAGAGGTGCCATATTTGTACAAATACGGTATCCAGTAACGGCCGAGCGTGTATTTTAATTGCTTGCTCCTGTAAAATTTTCAAAAATTGGCATAAAAATGCAAATTTCTACATTTTTGAGAGCGACCAAAATATGGCCCACCGCAGAATTTTTAAATTGTCACTATTCAAAATAACGAGTTATTACGATTTAACGAAACATATATTTTGGTTCCGGAGACTTGTGACCTGTGACTTTGAGCTACATTTTCGGCCATCTTAAATATCGTTCCAGACCTACACGGTGCATGCTGTCTTCAATCGGCCACACCAATACCTTTCAGCAAGGTGGAGTTTCAAATACACCACATTTTTCTTAATGATTACTTTGAGATTATCACCAAATAGGGACTAAAAAACATGTCATTTTCCATGTTTCCAAAACCCACAACCACTAGTAGGTATTCTGTGCTTTCAGGTTGTTTCTGAGGAAAACTCATCATGTCAACAATTACCATTGTTGCTAATGATAAAATTGTAAAAAATCAAGTACACCTTATAAGTAACATATTCTCCAGCCCAACCTCCTAATCAAGTGCAATAACTTTTTTTCCTTATTAGTTGGCGAATAAGTATTTCTAGTTTAACAAGCGACGAAAAAATACCTTCATAAATATTCAATATTACACCGATTATATCATCAAAATAAACACCGTCTCGGAGTAATACTCGAAAAAAGTGGGTCAAGTTCCTTCCTAAATTAAAAAATTCGAACGATTTACGAAAAATTGTCAGTTCTGTCTGGAGTAATACAAATAATTACGATCTAAGATATATTTTTTTAATACAAAAATAATTAAATGTGTTTTAGAGTACTTAGTAATTATACAGTATAGTCCACGTAGCCCAAAGTCCAAATGTGAATGCTCTTTGGTTGTCATGGTATTACAAAGAGAGCGAAGAATATTGAGAATAAAAATAAATTATTTTTATTAGTGTCGTTTTTTTTTTAATTGATCTTATCTACCTACATTAAATTCACAACAAAATTATTAAAAAAAATATAAAATTACAAAAACAGTTTATTTTTTAAGAAATTAAATTAACATTAAGGCATATAAAACTACAAAAAGCATTTATTTTTTATAATAGAAAATAAAAGGCTATAGCAAAATTAAATTAACATTTGAACATATAAAACTTTAAAATCCATTGATTACAAGAAAAAATCAAAGACTATAGCAAAATATATCGAAAATTGATTTTTAGGTGAAGTGAGTGCTGAATTTAATGTCAGTAAAAGACGTTAAGAAATGCTGGCAAGAACAACAAATATTGCGAAGACCTGTTCTCTTTTAATAGTCCTCGACTTTTGAGTTATTGGGTGCGGCGTGTTTAAAAATGTTTTTAATATCAATAGAAGTGAGACTAAGAATGACTTCCATGGCTTTGGATGGTGTGGTTTTTATGGATCCTCCCAACTAGCAAAATAATTCTATAAATTTAGAGTAATAAGGCTTTTATATTCTGTTGTTTTATAGTTCTATCTAGAACACTGAATTGTTGCATTAATGTGGCATATGATACTATTTTGCCTTCAGAAATTGAATTGTTTTTTAAATTTAATAATTTTCTTAGAGCATAATTTAAATCGCATTAATAAGATAAGTTAACAAGGGGTGTAGCCATGTGTGAGTTGAGGTAATTTTAAGGTGAAGGGTGAGAAAAAGTCCTTTATATCTCACAAGGAAAGTCAATGTTTAATTGTTTAACAAAACATTGAGTGCGACCGGTTTCGAAGTGTCATCACTTCATCTTCAGGCTCGCCTAGTGGAAAGGAGAATATGTGGTGTAAGGTGTGTTAACTTGGAAACAAAACGATATATAAAATAATAACAAAGAGAAAACTCATCATACTCTCCATCCACTAGGGAATACTACAAAAACAAGTTTCATCAATTTTGGGTTGAAATAAATTGTAAAATGAACCGATTTACACATAATAAAAAGTTAAAAATATTTGAAAAAACAAATATTAGTCAGTTATAGTAAAAATTTAAAAAATTCAAGACTATACAAAAACAAATCACATACATTAAACAGATTAAAAGATAAGGCCTATTTTAAACATTGTTGTTTTTTAAAAAAACTAACATTTTTTGAAAGGAGACCTGTCAAGTTAAGGCCTCTACAGGTGGTGGTAAGTATTATAACGAAAAAATTCTTGGGTAAACTTATGACAGGGTATAGTTAATAAGATGTAAACTATGAGTGAAGAATTATTTATTATCTATTATATAAGATTTGGGCCATGAACCAATCACCAAGTGTATGTGATGTTGTAGGAAGAAGAAAGAAGAAGAAATGACTGGGTTAACTGTTGTGAAGCAACTGAAGAATAAAAGAAGAAAATGACGCATGTGGATATCAGACAATCTAACCTAATCTTTACACGTGCTCGTTGGTTTCTTATGGGAAAAATATAAAATATAAAAATTACTTACTGAAATGTACCCCTTGCAAGAAGATATGTGAATAGAAATAAAGGGGGGAGGTTAAAAAGGAAGTTAGAACGATAAATTTAGATTAGTGTTGAGAAAACAGGAGGAGTTTCTGACAATATCTGGGCATTTAAGCAACCAACAGGATTTAATTTTAAATGTCTCAATATCTCGAGGTTTTCGAAGCTATTAAGAGTAAATCTATTGTAGGAACTATGAAGGATTTCGAAACCTTCAGTTGAATCGAAGTCGTGATTTGAGTCCAGTAGGTGGTTGGCAAAATGTGAAAAACCTGTTGTATTTTGGTTAAGACAACGTAAATGTTCTTTTAAACGGATCTTGAAATTTCGAAATGTGCGTCCCACATAGAAAGAATGGCAAGATTTACAAGTTAATTTATAAATTCCAGATAAGTCAAACCACCAGTAAGAAATACATTTCTCTTACCTTTATTGGAAAAGCATCCTATAAAGTGGCTAGCTTACTCAAAGACCACTTTAAAGTATCTTTCAAAACCCCCTCTTCATTACATAAGTTATTTGTTCATAATAAAGATAAATTAGATCCCACAAGGAACAGTATTGGGTCCAATTCTGTTTCTGGTCTAAATGAATATAACATTACACAAATTAATAACTTATCTGGGAATATCATATGCTATGCGGATGATACGGTAATTATTTTCACTGGAAAAGAATGGGATGAGGTTAAACTCTCTGGAGAAACGGCCCTGAGATAGATAAGTTTATGGTTAAATAACAGTCTACTAACTTTAAATGTTTTGAAAACAAAATGCATTACTTTTAGTTCAACCATCGTTAACCACCCTAATAGCTTTTGTATAAAATTGCATAGTAGTGACTGTCAAAAAAACGATTGTAACTGCCCCTTGATAAAAAAAGTTTCTCAAATTAAATACCTAGGTGTAATACTTGATCAATACATACGTTGGTCTGAACATATTGTCCATGTTAGTAATAGACTAAGAGCCCTAATACACACATTTTATATTCATTCTTTCAAAGAAAAATATAATGATACTTTATAACTCCCTAGTGGAATCTATATTAAGGTATTGCATAGTATATAGCATGGGGTGGAGCATTTAACACCACTATTAAAATTGTAGAGACAACACAAAATATTATTTTAAACATTATCCTAAAAAAGAGAAACTATTTTCTACAAATAAATTGTACGATGAATCGAACATACTAAAGATCAAATTACTTTTTGCTTATCAATGTATAACGAGAATATACCAATGCTGAAAATTTTACTCAAAAAAATACCCGCTTAACACGTTCAGTCGCTAATCTGGAGATTCCTGTACAATTTTTTCAAAAAATCACTTAGTCAAAGGTCATTATCATTATTTGGCCCAAAATGTTTTAACATAATTCCGATACACCTCAGGCAAATAATCAAAACAAAAAAGGTTAAAATTGAAATAAAAAAATATTTAATAACAAATAAAAAAAATTACCATTTAATGATAACACAGTATAAATAAAAACATATCAAAAGCCAAAAGACACATGCGCTTCGTCATTTTTGTCTACTTTTCCTAAGGTACTGTCTATATTTTATTTATCTTTTTATTTATCAGTTTATTCGTCCCTTGTTCTTATTTTTAAATATTGTTTCTTTTGTTAAGTGATATGTAAAATTCAATACCTGTCTCTAAGAGGAATATGTACATAAATAGAGTCATCTGAATGATCAGAAGCAAAACAGGTGGAAATTCCTAGGTTAGATGCTCAATCAGATGTCTTTAAAGAACTTTTTTTTATATATATATAACTATTTTTTTTTTACTATTAGGTAATGTATTTTAATATTTAAAGAAATAAATTTTATTTGATTTGATTGATTTGATGTGTAAGATTAGTGTGTATACAGTAACACAATTTTACAGCAACTGTGCTTGTAGAATCAAATTACTGTAAAACTGATGCAAAATAGTGCCTTGTAGAATTATACCATCTTCTGTAACACTCTTAAAATTATTCTGTAAAGTCGCTCATAGTTTTTTTTTTCTACAACTATTCTGTAAGGGCTATTTAATTCTTCTGCGAACAACAAATTACAAATATAGAAGCTGCTATCAAACTTAAGGGAAAAGGGTATTTTGAGAAGTTATAAAGAATAATAATACAGTTGTTATAAAATCGTTATAGAGTAAATAAGTAATAATACAAGCCTGTTTATTTTATAAAAAACGCTATTCGCTCAGTGCGAAGTCATGGTAGGGGAAGCAAAAGCGATACTAGCGCTAGCTGCGGATAATTCATGCATTTTATGGCAATATTTTGTAATTTTGGCATATCAAATACACGTATACATTTTACTTTTTTTTTCAAAAAAGTAGGTAAAAACAATACAATAAGCAACCGGAGTTGCTGTGTTGAAAATTGTAAAAACACTAACAAAGAAAAAGTGAATATTATAAAAATTTCGGTAGCAAATTGGGAATTTTTTTATTTTGACAGAATAGTTTAATTTTTCAAATACATCTTACTACTCTTAGGCAACTTCTCATATATTTTGTATTTTATTGTTGATTTTTATTGATTATACTTAATTTTTTAATTTAAGCGATAAAAATATATAATAAAAATCAATTAATGTTTTACTTGTTTTACAAATCCATATACTTTTATTAAAACTAAGATATATATATACTTTTTAATTAGTAATTCTAGTAAAAATTATATTGTCATTATACGCAGAAATAGTCCATTAGTACCTAAATAAATTGGCGCTGCTGTCGCGCACGGAGCGAATAGAACTACCATACCATAACCATACTTTAATATATTTTAAGAGTAAATAATACTAACACTGCTAGAAATGATTCACAGGAGCTGCGAGCTTTACAAACAGATAGTACCGTAGTAAACTAGGAAGAAAAAATAGAATATATTTCAACACAGAAAAACAAGAAGGTAACGAAGATATAATAAAAATAAATGAGTGGCTTATAGAGCTTCAAAATAATAATGTAAGATGATTCTGTAATATCAAAATTAGAAACAAAGGCAGAATTTACAAGGGATTCTTCGGATGAGGGCAGTAAAATTCAATGTCACCTGTATCTGCATGTTAAGGGTATCATATTTGTTGCAAGTATCAACAAAATTATCAACTTAAGTTGACTTTAAGATATATTTTTGTTGTACAAATATTTTGGTCAGAAAGACTTATGTGAACTTAAGACGTTAGTACCGGACACTATAAAAAAATCTGACTTACCGCATTTATACCAATTCACTACGCTTTAACAAACGGTGTTAGACTCAAGCCTTTAATACCAATTGAGAGAGCGTAAAATTCTGACTTGAAACCTAAAAAATTTGCAAAATTGTGACTTAATCCCTTTGTACCTGACTTTAAAATAATTTCGTCTCTTAAATTTAAATGCGACGAACGACTAAGATTAAAGTGATCATATTTTGAAAAGTAGTTAGCGGGACATTACAACATTATACTAACAAAGAAACAAGAATGCGTAACAATTATTATTAAATTATTAAATAATAAAAATAAACCCTTATATTTTAAATTTGTTACCAAATATATTTCTCTTTTTGATGTACTGGATACAAAATTATGTTGAATTTTGTTGTCACATCACCATGAAGATTATATTTTTAGGCGATTTGAATTAAATATTTATAGATTATTCTTTTAACTAAGACAAAAGCGAGCCAAAATCGGGACACATGTTAAATCAGAACTAGTGATTTTAAATCGGTACTGTCGTGCCCAAATCCGGACGGATGGTCACTTTACTAAGATGCAAAGTCTAAATCGCACCATTAAATTTTGTCGTTAACATTTTGGTTTCGTCAACTGTACGTAAATAAAACACAATAACTTAATTTCAGAAATTTGGCTTAAAATTAGAAGCAGAAACATTCCTAAATAGTTCGTTGTTTCCCAATTTTAAACCAGATTTAGGCTCGGTTGCAAGAAAACGTGTTAAACTTTATTAGACTGTTAGTAAATTGAAGTTCATTAAGACAGATCATAATCTAAGCTCTGTCAAGGTTTATCGGGATCATACATTTTAATGTAATTTTTTCCTTTATGACTAAGGAGTACTTCCGGAATTGTAAATTGTAAATATTAGATATTAGATGCTACACAGTTTCCCAAATTTGAGTACTCGAGTTTATATCTAAATAGAAATCAAAATTAATTTCCAGCGTCATTGGCATAGATGTAACTATTGCAAATTATTTCCGTTTTTGTTTTTCTCTCTAGTTTGTAGTGCCCTAATTCATGTAAATATTTATCAAAAAAAAATAAAAAAGGAAAAAAACAAAAAAAAAAAAAACAAGAAAACAAAAAACAAACAACGAGAATAATGTAACAAGAAGCTAAACATTAGGACTGTAACGGCCCACCCCCGGCACCCCCTATTTGTTGGTTATTTTACTCTTTGAAATATTATTTACCTCACAAGTTTTAATTTAAATTCTATACTTACTGTAATTGGCCTCTTTTCCTCTAGTAGTAAAAGTGATCGTTTAGTTAATTAATTGATAATTTATATACCCACGTGATAATGTTACTTAAAGTAAACCAAGATTCGATGCAAAGTTTGGTGCAAACTGATAAATAAAACATACAAATTAATATTTAAACTCTTTTTATTTTTCATACTTTGAATGTGATGCAATAATTGGCAAAGTATATTTCAATTGTTACTATTTACTGAGATCTCACTTGAGTCCCATTCAAACGCAGACCATATTCATTTGCTATCAATATAAATTTTATTTAGGTTGATGACCAACGCAGTTAACGAACAGCGTCAATTCGCCAGTTGGTTAACTACTGTGTTTATGTTTATATTCTTATTTAGGTTGATGATCAACGGAGTTAACGAACAGCGCCAATTTGCCAGTTGGTAAACTATTGTGTTGATGTTGATTTGATTATATTCTAGATATACACAGGTTGCACCCTCTTAGGTAAATATTTCGATGAGTATAGAGGTGATGACCAACGGAAGTAACGAACAGCACCAATTCGCCAGTTAATTACCTTACCATGTTAATTTCTCATATACTTTGTTTCAAACCTACTAGAACGGGTTGCTTAGTATATAGGTGTCCCCCCTTGAGCTAACGAACAGTGTATTCACCAGATGGTTAACTTACTATTAAACTTTACCATTTTGGTTTGTACAATTTATCCAAGATAGCACATCCCTGTGTATTTCTAAAATATTGATTTTTATAATTTCTATTGAATTAATAGAACCCTGTATATTTTGTCATATTGATTAATTAAGTTATTTCTATTAAAATAGCTCAATACAACCCTGTATATTTCTTAATATTGATTTTCTATAATTTCTATTAAAATACTCAAAATTTTACCCATCGAAAACAGATGTTTATTCTAACTGTCTTTCGGGGTGTATGACCTGAAGGCCATGTGGTTTATTGATAATATTTTACAGCAAATGTCAAGCCTTTGTCTAAACGAAACCCCGGTGGTATCTCAAAGAAAGTTACATAAATGTTTTGACTCACCATTGAAAATACAGACATAAGATTATGTACTAATTTTATTTATCGTTGTGACGGCGTCGATTTAGGTACGTCGCAGCGTCGAACGTCGCCTCGCGTCGAGGCGCCTACCGTCGTGGTGGAAAGGAAGGTTATTAATACGGTAGAATTATTTAGGTGGTGCGGGGCGTGACGAAGGGTGTCGACAATGATATTATGGAGGAAATATTTAGGGGCGGCAAGCGTCGGAAATAAGGCGTGGAACGTTGACAGCGTTCGAGAATAGGAGATATTGTAGGATAGACGTTATGTAGGGAAGAATGATTTAGGAAAGGTACTGACTACTGAACTTGAAATATAACTGGATACAAATAAATGAATGCATGCACATCAAATAATAAAAAAAATGCATGCACATCAAATAATTAAAAATGAGTGCTTCCGAGCTCATTTGGGTCTGGCTTCTTATACTAAATTTTAATGGCTTTTGTGACGTCTATATGTCTTTAGTTCCCAGCGAAATACGGTGGGTGCACAGGGGGTAACTTATTTATTACTTGCCTTGAGAGCTTTGTGTATCGAAATATTGTTGAAATCGGTCCTAACATCGAAACTAGAAAGATAAGCGAGTTAAGTGTTTTAATGATGATTACTTCGTGAAAAGAAATATGTTTTATGATGTGCGTTCCCAGACACGTGCACGAAATTTAAATATTTTACGGACGTGATTATAGATATTATTTATTAAGTGTTAAGATTTAATTATCTGGGAGATTTTTCGCTCAAGTCCTATTGATATGTAAAAACTCTGTATATTAATCCTCCAAAATTTGTCAAAACACTCAAAAGCGATGGTTTATTTCTAAAAATTTCCAAATACTATACCGGGTGTTGCATCGTCGAGCGGGACATAGGAAATCCTATGTAATTTTAAATGGGGTCAATTATTGCTTTCCCTAATTATTTTATTATCTATGTGGATTTATTAAAGAGTACTAAAACCCACATTCAAAAAAATAATTTTAGATATTTTTAATTAGCCCGTTCACGACTTATCGCCGACTTCGTTTTAAATATTTTTCCATTTTTATAAAGAAAAAATAAACAAAGTTTCAATTTATTCACTCTTTCCTTCTCACTTTCCCGCTTACTCCATGTCTAATTTCCGCAACTTTCTGTCTTTCAACGTGTTTACCTCTACTGCCTATCTCTGTGTTTCTGGTTTACTCTGCAACGGTTTCTTCTGATCTGCTTCACCTGCCTTTCTAATCTTTGCAATATTAAAACTTTTTACCTTTTCCTTTTATATTTCTCTTTATTTTTATTGCAACGGTTTCTTCTTATCTGCTTCACCTGCCTTTCTAATCTTTGCAACATTAAAACTTTTTACCTTTTTCTTTTATATTTCTCTTAATTTTTAATTTTCTTTCAATATAACAATTCTACAAATTCTTCGACTATAACATTTTACAACCCCGACGTTTTTTAAATTTCCCACTGATAATAATTTTCATCTGACAAATTCCAAAAAATCCACAACCCCTCGACATTCTGCTTTTCTACTTTAATTTTAATTCCCAGAAACTTCACCACCCCAGCATAATTTAATTTTGACAACAAATTTGATGACGTTAGGAGTTTCCATATCAACATATACCTATATCGAGTATTGTTCGATAACTACGTGGGCTAACAAAGGAAACACAAGTTGTTTTCAACAAAGAACATTTTCTTTTTCAATATAGTCTCAATACACTTATTCCAACAATATTTCACATTATCAATGCTTTCTTTATAGGTCGATGAATCCATATCCTTGAAACTGCTATTTACAGTAGCGATTACCTGGGAATTAGACGAAAAATCTTTAAGTGTTACGCAATTTTTCAACTTTGGAAACAGATGATATTTTCTGGGAGCCAAATCTGGTGAATAGAGTGAATGAGGCATTAACTTAATTTCCAATTCATGAATTGTGATCAATGCAAACGCAGGTGCGTTATCCTGACGGAAAATCACTTTCTTATTTAGCAAATGAGGAAGTTTCTCTTTGATTTTGCGCTATTCCTTCGCATTGCAAAGAGTACTGCCAAAGGAATTATCTCAAAATGGACACAGAGTAGGGTATAATATTTATGATCTGGAGAAATACCTCAGGGCATTTATTCGAAGGCATTTATACCCAACCCTTCCATGAACGCCTCTGCTCAGATCCGGAAATGAAGTAGGAATTAGGTTAGATCTACGTATTTTCACGGAACTGATGGCAGGACATATCGTCTAGATAACAACAGATTCCGGATTCACGTGTCTGGAACCTACTGACTTTAATCAGGTCTCACCCAATTAAACTATGGTTTCCATCAAAAGGTGTGGATTGTACGGTAAACTAAGCATGAGCCACAATAGATCCTTCTGGGCCGCAGTGGAAGACGATGAGATCGTCCCACTAATAGAAGTAAAGTGTTTATTAATGAATTAATGTATTAGTCTAGTAGAGGTTTGTCGTTCAGAAAACTATTTAGACATAATTTTTATTATTTACTTTGTCTATCAGATGACGGTAATTTTAAAATGTTGGTACCTTAGCCGGATACCGTTTAAACTACAATTATTTTAACAAGTAAGTAGAAAAAAGTTTTTGATTGATTGAATGCCTTAAATGTTATTCTGTCACAATAAAATTATTTCCATACGTAGTTTGAAAATTGTTGGCGCACATAAATAAATATGTAAATCATACAATCTACGCATATTTTGGCCAGTTTGCCCAGCAAATAATAAAATGTAATAAAAGATGAGTAGAATAACTACTAGTGTTATTAAATAATACTATAGTATCATCTCCTAATTTAGCAAAATACTTTGGCCTGAACCTAGATTTAAAATTAAATTGGAACAAAATATTAAGAGCAGTAGTCAAAGCATCTAGGTATGTAAAAAGATTTAAACCATGGGTGCTATGATTGAACGTTTACGTTATCCGTAACGTACATGTTAGGCCGAGTTTTAACAGTAATGAGGCAAGTTCGTATGATGGAAAACTTTTTCCAACACGTTACTGTTATTTTCCGCCTGTTATCTTCTAATTTAAAATTCGGCCTAACATGTATGTTACGGATAACGTAAACGTTCAATCATAGCACCCATTATGAGTAGTTTATAAAAGATAATGAATATTTTTAGCTGAGCTAGTAGATTTGTTAAGACGAGAGCTCTTAATCAACGTCTGATATATAAACTTTAATTCATCATATCTGAAAGTGGGTTTGAACTTCTTATCCGTGGGAAGTTTTGTTAATCAAAAATTTGACTCGTGCGATAATATTTCTCAGTTGTCTGAAAAATATCACTTTCCGAATTTTTATGTAATATTATATTATATCGCATTTTAATATCAGATTCCATTGTAGATTTTACATTTAATACTCCTTTGTGAACTTGAAAAATCCATTATTTAGAAATGTTGTAGAACAGGATATTTATTTGACATGAAGTGGCCAATATTTCTTTATTTCATGGATGATTTAAATAAACATCGATTCAATCACAGTTTAAACATTTACAAGTGTATCAGTGAAAATAAACGTAAATAATAATCAACATGAGGATAATGTAAAACAAATTTGGGTCAAGTTTACTCTAATAAAAATTCCAGCCGAAAAAATGTTCACTTTAATTCTTTTAAAATCGTTGAATGATTGATTTAATACATCGTTAGATAATTTTTCAGAGTCGAAATTATATCAAAGAAATTTAGTTAACCAAAATTTACATAATTTTTATTATGGAATCTCCACTAAAACAACCACCTTTCTGAAAATTGTGGATCTTTAAATAGTTTCATTTCTTAGAATTTACAAGGATTTAACTAACAACCCTGGTATTTTAATTACATAATGTGAGTGTTGAAAAATATTCTCCTAGTATGCGTTAATGAAGAAAATAACCATGAAAAATATTTAACTTTCTACAACCAAAACAATGGACGTAATTTTGCTTTCTTTCAATAGTTTCTTTTGTTTAAATTATTTTCAGAACGTTATAAACAATGGGTATAGATTCAAATTTGTTTATAATATATTACTTTAAATGTTTCATACAATAGTATTTCCTTTTTTTATTTCAATTGTCTATCGACTGTTACAGAAAATCTAGACTTCTCGGGGTAATTTCTTGCAAATAAGTTTTGGTAACTAAACTTAATTTTTCCTTATTTGTACCTAGTTATATTCTCAGACCTTTTTCTATAATTATTGTACATTGGTAGAACCATTAGACCTCTAGAGACATGGATTAAGAAACACATATCTAGACCTGGAAAATCTAATTTCGGCCATCCTATTAAATGTTATAACCATAGCTTCTTTCCCACATCAAATAGTAACATTTTACACAGTATTCTGTCAACAACTTTAAAGAAAGTTGACCTACTATCTGAAGATCCTTCGTGAGATGAATCTGAATTCTGGTAATTGCTTAAATACTTAAATTCATTTAACCTGTAATTTCAACCCCTGAAGCCAACTGAGCAGCTTATGTGAGGGAAGGGACGGCTATTATTATTATTATTATTTGCCGTGGCGCTCCGGGGCGACTAAAAGATGACTGATGGCACCATTTGACTTACAGGTGAGGAAAACCCGGAGAACCTCACCCACCATCATCGAAACGGTAACGCATGGCGATTTATAATCTATATGTCATATCAACAGAAAATAAATTTCTGTTAATACCGCACACATTAAATTCTATAACGAACCATGCAATTTAATTAATTTTAGGGTCGATATTTTCACCTCAAAATTACATGTAGGCTTACTTGACATATTAGCAAACAATAGCCCTACAGTTTAATCAGCAAGTAGTTACTTTCATCGTTACTCAGAGGTGAAAAGACTGGCTCTTAACCTTTTATTTAAATACTTTGGGAAGCTCAACGACCAAATTAAAATACACTTAATTCAATTTATTTCATTTCCTTCAATAATAATCACACTTATTTATTTAAAATTCTAACTTATTACTTAACATTGTTATATTTTACTTGTTGTTAATTTAATTTTTATACAGTATTTCAAATTGATCTTTATTCATTTTTTGACATATTCTGGAATTTAGTTTTCAAAAAATTTGTTATTATTTAGTCCTTTATTTCATTCTACATAACTGTTTGTCACTGTAACCTCGTTAATGGTTCTGGAGCCCTCCCACTCCTGGACCATACTTATCATCATATTCACAGCGGTTGTCCGGTCGTGGAATAGGCAATATAGCACACAGCAGTGTCGTAAAAGGCGAAACAAGTCTCTTTAGTTTACTTTATTGCTGCCTAGTATATATCTAGGTAGCAATTTGTCTTTATGATTACTTTTCCACTTCTCTAAAAACTCTTTCTTTTCTCCTTCGTTTCTAATTTACCCTTCTCTCTTCGACTAAGTGTCATGTACGGGTCATGGTTTAGTCCCGTCTAATTACCTTCAAGTTGTCTGGCCTAGCATGGATCTAGAGTCATTGCTCTTCATTCTACTCTTTAAATTCCGATGCACAATTGTTGAAACCAAATGTACTTTGGTTTCTTCGGACCTCTGCATTCGCTCCGTGCGTGACAGCAGCGCTAATTCATTTATGTACTAATGTACTATTTTTGCCTATACTGACAATACAATTTTAATTAGAATTCGTAATTATAAAGTATATATGTTAGTTTCAAAAAAGTATGTGGATTTGTAAAACAAGTAAAACATTTTTATCGCTTAAACTAAAAAAAATTAAATATAATCAATAAAAATCAATAATAAAATATAGACAGGCAACAGTATTTTTACGGGAAAATGTATGAAAAGTTGCCTATCTCTAACTTGTCTTTGAAGAATTAACCTATTCTGTCAAAGAGAGAAATAACATTAAGTAATAGCGTGAAGTTAAAATGTATAAACAGAAGTAATGTTATTTATATTTTCATTTTTGTCCGAAAGAAAACAGAATGATTAAAACTGGTTTCCTATCAGTAAGTCACAAAATTGCATTCCAGTCACATACAAAAATCAAAGGCAGAAATCTAGTTCTTGTTGAACATGTAAGATTAAAGAAATGTTGAAGAACATCGTAAAATGATAATTTATTGTCTATTTAAAACCTTTCAAGTTTCTGATGTCCACTATTTCCAGTATTACTGTTATTACTACACAAATAAAAGTAATTTTTTCTTATTGTACACCTATCCAATAAATTTTTGATTTAATGTTCACTTTGCTACTGAAAATTTTTATAATTTACACAGTTTTTTTGCTAGTATTTTTACAATTTTCAACACAGCAACTCCGGTTGCTTATTATATTGTTTTTAACTACTTTTTAGAAAAAAAGTAAAATGTATACCTCTATTTGATATGCCAAAATTACAAAATATCGCCCTAAAATGCTCGAATCATTTGCAGCTGTGCTAGTATCGCTTTTGCTTCCCCTACCATAACTTCGCACTGAGCGAATAGTTCATATCCTTAGAAACTTACCATATCTCTCCTCCTCATTTTTCATTATTTATATATTTTTGTATCTTGATGATCAGTATTGTTTAACCTGGTTGACCCCAGAACCATTCTACTTATCATTGTCCTGTGTCAGTTTGTTTATGTCTTATGTCTACTGTCTAATGTCAAAATAGGTACGCTTGTCACCTGTTGCGTCGTTACAGATAATGTTATAAATAATTTATAAATTATTATGTAGCATTATTGTTATACCTAATCAAGGGTTTTACTTGAGTTTGGTGCATAAACCAACCTGAATATATTTGATTTATTGTTAATTTTTAACGCCTTTTAGAATGGCTTTGATGATGGATTTGTAAGCCGAAAGCTTCAGCCTAATTTTTAATAAAATTATTTAAATTTTTACAAACTGAAGGTTTCATTCCACTTTCATCTGCATAAATATGTTTTTGATATTTTAATTAAATTAATTTCAGACACTAAAATAGATAGCAATATAGATATCTGGTTTTCTCCTCACAAATGATAATCTATTATTCTGATATTTATATAAACTCTGTGATTAATGGACTATCTCAGTGGTTAATTTTTTTACAAACATACATAACTAATAATTTTGGAAAAATATGTTAAAACAGGTATAAGCAATCTTAGATGTGACACACAATCCAGAAAACTCAAACGAGGAGATTATATAATCCAAATTAATATTGTACTGTCAACAGTCTCTTCCGGCATTAACAAACAATAAAGGTCCTCTTGAATGGGTGCTAGGACATGAAGGAGCGTTGATGAACGAGTAATCAGACAATCTCTCCAGGATATGAGCTGAGACCAGAATGAACACGTGGTGTTTAATATCAACATGTTAATGGGTTGCTAACTAAACAGGTAGAGAACACCAGAAGCTCTGGTAGGAACTTACTAGACTCAAAAAATTCAAAATATTCATAGACAGTCCGTCCAAGAGAAGATAAAATCAACTGCTATACCTTTGTAGGAAGAACTCAAGACCATGATAGTAATCTTTACAGAACACTGTGGCCTTAGAAGAAGACGTCGAAATCTCATGTACAAAAAGAGGAGTGGAAGAAACTTCTATTGGCATGCTGCCAAAACCTTAAACCAGAACAATATTCGGATCCCGAAGAAATCGCGGAAGCACCCATCAGACATATTCTGGAATACATCAAAAATATTGATATAGAAACTGTGAATGATACGAGTATGCTTTATTCCCCATGGCCCTCGTGGCTATATTTGTAGCAATAAATTAGGCAGGCAATCAATTATATTAAAGCAAAGCCGGGTATACTTAAAAAATAGTATACTGATTGTGAAGCAACCCGCATTGGTTCCAGGCCGTATGCTACTAGACCTTACAGCGTAGCCGTTAGATCTGAGGAGGAATTATGATTTATTGGACGCTGGCGTTTGTGTAGGCTTTGAACCTCGTACTAATTTAGATAGATATACTGTGGAGCTGTTGGTTCTCATTAAGAAGGGCGGTAAACCACTATGAAACGGAGAAAAAAGTAAAAGCGTACGAAAGTAAAAGAAAACATAAAATATCTGAATCTTTGAGCGAATAAGTAAATTAAAAAGCCAATTAAGAATGGCAGGTGGCGGACTGGTGAAAATAACGAAACACCCACAGGAAGATGAAGTCATGATATATCCAGAAAACAATGGAACGGCTATTTGGGATCTAACGGTTGAAATTCTAAGAAAAACAGACAGGACCATATATTTTCTATTTTTTCATCTTTCGTTATGCTGGTCTTGATTCTTTAGCCTCGCCAGATCTTGATGGGGTAACTACACACCATTTCCATTTTTCTGCGAACGTTTAGTAATTTATATGCTAGGCGTTAAAATGTAGTCCCTACTAGCCCAATAGGGAGGTGACTGACAGACTAATAATTCGAGCGGTGATTTATAAAAACAAAAACATTTTGTTGTAATTTCTTTCAGTTTTTGTCTGTCATAAGTACTAGATCTGATATTTGTATTTAACACTATAAACTTTGCATTGTATTGCATAACAACTTTACAAGTGTGTGAGTGCTTTGTAACAGAAATTCAGGTATGAAACAACTGTTTTTACGTTTATGTGATCCGCAAAAAATGTATTACATAAATTAGTTGAAATACCCTTTTTCAATTAAAAAATTCAAATTAATCTGGTGCTGGTGATGTTGTGACAAAAAAAAAACATCGAACCAACATTTTTCTCTAGAGAACAACTATGCCACCTGGCTATATCTCTCAAGACATGGAAATTTGTCTTGAGAAAAACAGTAGAGAGAAATTATTTGCAGATATTTGTTCCGATGCGAAAAAGTTGACAAATCGAACACTCTGCGGTACCACTTAAAGCCGGTACAAAGAAACGAGGAGAATGAGATAATCTCAAGGCCGAACAGTTAATCTACCGTTATTAGTCTGGTTTAAAAACAGACTAGTGTCGATACCTACTGAATTCATTCTGTTTTAGCTCCGCTTCCATGCATCCTTTTCTAAGCATTAACCCCTTTAAAGTCCAGTTTGGAATTAGCAATACCATTATTTAAAAAATATATATTCAGAAGTAAAATGTCATACTTATAGGCTCGTTTTTATAAACAGATCTGAGGTGAGCCGGACTCAGCTGAGTTGTCCTTGAACGAAAATTGAAGTTCGATTATATCGCGCCAATTTAGAGATGGGTACTAACAAATCCGTAAATGTACTTAACAGTTACGGAGTTGCTACTGTCTATCTCTAAATTCCAGTGCAACACTGGAACCACCTAGAACTCTAGAGAAATTATAACCGAGCTTCGTTTTTCGTTCAGGGACGACTCAGCCAAGTCCAACTCAGCTGAAAAAGGATTATAAATAAGGGAAATAATATCCGAGACAAAAAAATATTAATTAAAAAAAAAAAAACACCCGATTCTGTAGGTAATTATCGGGGAGTTACGCAAATACCTCCCATAGGAAGCCATTAAATTAATTTTTTTTGTATCTAGACCAGGTAAACCTCCATATAAAGATTAATATTTTCGACAATAATAAATGTTACATTGTAGATTAAATCTGAAATACAACAAAGAAATGTATTGGAACCTGTTCTTTATCTACTAAATTACTGATATTGGAACATAGTATACTAGTCGTCTTTGCAGATGACACTACTATACTATCAGTAGAAGACCATAAAGTTTTAGGTAGAAAATATCAGCATTAAACAAAATCCATTACATACATATCATTTTTACAAAAAAAAGAGACGCCACATTCCAGTTAACATAAAAAATAATATCTATCCAGATACCTTACGTTGATATAGCAAAATATTTGGATATAACTTTAGATGAATGTCAGCCCTAAAAAGCTGCGTAAATAAGTAATATTAATAAAATGAAAGAAAATGCGCATTTGATGATTCAAAGGCATTATGACCTGCCAATTTACAATAAATTACTCATGTGCAAACGTGCCAGTCTCGGTAAGAGCAATATTACAATAATATAGTGCTTCCAGAATAAAGTACTGAGAAACATAGTCAATGCCTCGGTACTAATAAATGAAAAATTAACGATAATTTTATATTTAAATAGATTATTAAATTATTCAGTGAATAATTATTTAATCGCTCTTTGTATTTATAAAGACATTTACCTAGATATGATAATAAATATGACACGATGTTAGACTTGATATGATATACAAATGACTGTATTGATTGCAAAAGACACTAAATTGTTCACATATCACAAACTGCTCATTCACAGGTAGATATTGAAACTCGTCTCGACGTATGGCATCCAGATTTGGAGTATTAAGGAACATCGTTGAGTACCCGGGTACTGTCTCAACACTGATATCCACAGGGACCTTAAGGTGGGCACTGGAGACTATTGAAAAGACAATAGCAAAATTTGCCATTGGTGAAAAACAACGACTGCTCCAACATGGTAAAATTGAGGTTATTTAGCTCCTTTTATTGTTATTCGTACAAGCATTTTGTTTTAACAGGAAATGTAAAATCTACTACATATAATGTACGAAATAACACATTTATTGGGGTTTTATTGGTAAATTAATAACTAGGGGCGCTTATAAGTGATAGTATTTTTTGTATGAACTCTTGTAAGCAATCGTTTATAAACTAAAACTTATGGAAATTTCTTTATATAGATACCTGTATTTATTTTTATTCGTACTTCTAGTTTCATAATCATATCAATAAAATACTTCTTATTCTCCACTACGGATATTATCGGAATAGCACTCATAATATCCTTCAAAATGCATTATGGGAAATATCGCGCAGTGCTTACTATAAATTCAAGCGCTGCAAACTAGGGAAACCATGCGATGAGTAACAGGGGAATGTCTGCGCGCATACTACTCTGTTTCCTAGTACCGACTAGCGAGATCGTGCTATAAGTACTAAGGGAAGTAATCTGTGGATTACTCAGCCCAACTGACGAGTTATCAAACAATTATTAAATATTATCGTATAGATTTAAGATTTATTAATTATCTTAATAGTAAATAATGTAAATTCATTACTAGATGGCTCAGATAAGACTATCCAATAATTGAATATTTAAATAGAATCCACCAATGTAGTTATCAGTGCAAAACTCAATATATTTTAATATTTAAATGAAATAGGTTACTAGATTACTCAATAAAAATCTCACAATAAGTAAATACTTTAAATAGGAGAGATAATCAGATTACTGAGTAAAAAACTTACCCAATATTAAATAATCACACAAAAACCCAAAATAAAATCGTCACAGACTGGAATATCTAATAATT
This sequence comes from Psylliodes chrysocephalus, assembly GCA_927349885.1. Classification (NCBI taxonomy): domain Eukaryota; kingdom Metazoa; phylum Arthropoda; class Insecta; order Coleoptera; family Chrysomelidae; genus Psylliodes; species Psylliodes chrysocephalus. The sequence goes on along the minus strand of OV651815.1, from coordinate 18,284,705 downwards.
CATGTTCTGTGGATATTTTACAATCCTCGTTTTGTGTGTTTCTTGTTACAGTTTAATTTTTTAGCATTGTTTCTGTTTTATTTTCAACTTTTGTAAAAAAAATTGTTTAAAATCATACTCGTGAAGTTAAGCGGCATTAAACCCTGTCCACATTTGGATGAGTGACTAAGTTCGTATTTTCAGAGCTTATCTAGATGGTTGAATATATGAGATGAATGAATGAGAAGGAGTAGGGCATCCAACTGGTGGCACAATGAGCAGAAAGGGATGCAGTGCCGATATGCTTGAACCGCAGAGGAGGGAAGGCATAGTAGAGAACCCAATGACAGAAAGAGTCTAAGTATTTTTGTTAGTTGTTTATATAAAAATGTTTATCTGAATTAAGAAGAAATTATTTGTTTTTTTTTAACTGGGAATTGTACACTAGGGAGTAGGACCTTCATTTACGACGTTCTTTAATTCTAGATAAGTTAGGTCAGAATAGAGTTGCTTATTGATCAGATTATAATAATCATAATAATGACTTGGAGTATTTATTACTAAAAAACAAACAAAAAATATTTACCTTAACGAAACCAATGATAAGATGAATCATATAAAAACAAACAATGACACACATTTGTCTTTTTTTAGTTTTATTTTGATAGTAAATCCCCGTTTCCTGCCCATGGAACCGATGAACCCATTGCAATGCAAATTAGCCGGCACCGGCATTCGAACGAATCTTTTGACAATTTATGATACAAACATTTTGATTTCTTATTCTCTCTTTTCTACCGCTTCTCCACATGATTCATCTAACACGTCATCTTTTTGTTAAAATGAAGATGATTTGCCCACGTTGCAGATTTTAGACTTAAATGTGCAAATGCGTGGTTGTGGTTATCCAAATTACGAGGGATGTTTAAAAAGTATTTTAAATGATCCCATATTCGTTCAATTGTTAGGTTGAAATTGTTCGACAGATTTATAATAGAAAATGTATGTCACTAAACCAATTGGTCGAAGGCGTCTTCAACAATAGAATTCCGCCAGTGCTTATAGAGTGTGACATATTGTGAGGCTCAAACAGTTTTCACCAAGCTTGACACCATTCGCATTTTCAACTTTTTAATATAGTGGAAGAAACATATAAAAACAACTAAAAAGTTGTTTTTAATTTTTTATTAACACATCAAACATAAATTTAATTAATTTTAAAGATTTTGAAATCGAAACAATCAGTTTACTCAAAAACTATTGCTCTAAGCGATTTACAACCACAGAATCTTTTATAGCAAAAAGTGAGTAACTTTTGAAAAAACATCAAGTTATTAAAAAAAAACCCAAACCTTAATGACTGATCTAATGATTTTTTGATTTCACCAGCTGATTAAGGTGCATAATAGGTATAGTCAGATCCTCTTTGGCTCTGAGATATATCCCAAAAAATAGAGAGAAGTAAAGGTAGTATTTATACCCAAACCTCAAAGGATAGGTTAAACTGTCCCAAAAACATGTACCAATTAGCCTGACATCGTTTTGCATGAGGACATTGGAAAGACCATGCGAAAGGTACATAAGGGATGTGGTGATTACAACAACGCCACTATACCCAAATCAACATGAATGCACCCCAGACAGATTTACTGAATCAGTCCTTCACCCAGTTGCTAGTCGGGTAGAGCGATCCCTGGACAATAAAGAGTCCGCATTGGGTGTTTTATTAGACATAGAAGATACTTATGTCAAAACGACCTTTCCCAAGATAACACACACTAAAAAACAAAAATGTTCCACAGATGGTTGCTCTCAAAGCGAGCAGTAATCAAGAGTCCGCATTGGGTGTTTTAATAGACATAGAAGATACTTTTGTCAAGACGACCTTTCCCAAGATAACACACACTAAAAAACAAAAATGTTCCACAGATGGTTGCTCTCAAAGCGAGCAGTAATCATAAGTGTAGAAGATGTAAATATAAGAGGATTGGGTGCGAGGAAATGTCCATAGGGAAGGTTGCTATCACCTTTACTGTGGAACATGGTCTCTACACCCTAGTCAGCCGCGTCAATAATGACAGTCACTTCACAATAGCGTATGCAGATAAGCTGGTCGTTCTGTAAACAGGGAATTTTGAGAACAGACTCTGCGAAAGAATGCAAGCAGCTCTTAAAATTATAGAACAGTGGTGTAGGGACCATTCACTGTCTTTTATTCCCAAGAAGACAGAAATGGTTGTTTTTACAGAAAAAGAATGAACATTGAATTAAGACCTCCAGAGCTCCTAAACCAAAATTAAACTTTGTAACAGAACTAAAGTACCTAGGACTTACCTTTGATAATGAGTTAACAAAGAACTCACACCTAGAACACAGAGTAAAAAACATACATTGCTCATGATTGCTCAGTGTCATCGCATGGACTTACACGGCTATCATAAGATTTATGCTAACATATGGTACAGTTGTCTGGGTAACGAAAACCCAAAAATTGCCAGCTATCCGCCAACTAGGACATATTCAAAGAACAGCATATCTTAACATAACAGGAGCCATGAAAACCACCCCAACCAGTGCCATAGAAGTCATTCTCGTTTAACATTTTGAGACAGTTGTAACCCAACCGTGGCCTGCTTTCCACATGACTCAATCTTTGCAAATCTATAATTTTTCCTAAACTCAGTTATTGTGATTCCATCTATGATCCAGCTTTACTCCAATCTAATCCAAACGTCAGAATAGTTGTCTACACTTTGTGATTCGAAAATTTGATGTGATGTCTCAAAAGAAATAAAATATCTGATTGATTAACCTTCAAGAAATATTACATTTGGAAAGTTCAGAAGCCAGTTAGGGCAAGTCAGTTAAACAAAAAATGAAACTTGAGTGTAACACTAATAAGCACAAATGATTATAAGAATTTTTTATTGAAAAATGATACAAAACAATTTTCATGAAGATATAAAAAATTTGAATTCAAACAGTTTTAAAAATAATTTTGATTTAACACAAAAACTGTAACAAGTTTCAGCAAAACTATGACTTACACTGACTGGCTTCTGAACTCTCCATTTGTTAACCCAAGTTCATGAAGTTTTATTCATTCACAAACGTTATTTATCTTGTGAACAAATTAAAGACATTTTGTAATATTAATGAATATTAATGAATGACCTTGCTAGTAGGTACGTAATCATAACATGGCACATTTTAAAAATACATTCTTCGTATGTTGCATGTAAAGAGTATAATAGACTTACAAAAGAAAGTAAATCATACAACTTGCTTAACTTCAAGAAATGTCTAAAATAATATTTGTAGAATAAACAATGAACATAAAAAAATAGTGTATAATGCAATTAATCTGTTATATTTTTTTATGTTGTGTTTTTTTACGTTTATTTTATGTTTACTTGAACGTAAATCAGCGTTAAGCTAAAATTCACCTTTTCATCTTCCTCCATTTATATTTCAATGAGTGATATCAAAGGGAATATCAATGGGAAAGAGGCCCTTTCTAGATTATCAGACCCAAGTCATCAGGGAATCTTCTAAGTTTTTTACAATGCATGTCTTACAGTGTTGAATTTTGTAACTATGTATGTATTTATTTATGGGAGAAGGTCCATTATTTTATAATTTCAAAAAGAATCGAAAGCAAAATTATGTATTTATGCCGTTATTTTATTGCTGTAGAAAGTTTATTATTAATCAATACGAAAACGATCCTTCAATGATACTTTTTTCACTTTTTACGATTGAGATCTTGAATAATCCAAATTTACTTTCTCACTAAATCCGGCTTTACCTTCTTCGTCTAGCATCTAAAATAAACAAAACGCTCTATATATAAACCGGCTGAGCGAAATCTCTATTGTCTACGACGGTCTGCATAACTCGTTAATCCTTATAATAACGATGAGTCAGCACCGGTAAAAGATCATTGTGTGGTGCATTGTATAATATCGAATTAATTGTTTCACCTTGATCAAGTATGCGCTGACAATGAGCCGTAGGTGAGGCTGAAATTCTAGCAGAAAAAAACGGTCCATTGATAAATAAATTAATCTTTGTTTCGGTCTAACAATGGATGCTTTTTTCAATTGACACATTGCTACTGAATTAGAGATACATGGCAATTTTTCACAAATAAGATAAACAAAGATCAACTTGATTTGATTCGTTGAAAAAATGCATTGATTCGACGACGATTTTTTTATGGGTTTAGAGTTCTGGAAGATAAAATTTGATTTAATTTATTTTGTTTTAACTTATAAGTTCGGAAAGATAAAAATGAGAATTAGTTGTCAAAACAGAGTTACCGTCTTTTAATTTTTCTTCTTTTCCTTTAATAAACCATTCCCATTCGTACCTTATAATTACAGAATCGAAAAAATTAGTTCAAATTATTATTATTAATTTAAAATAGGACTCTAAAATGTATGGACATAGAATACCGTTTTTATTCACAAAAATTAGCGAATGGCTAAAGTTAAAATTCTGAAGGAAAACAAATAAAAATAAGAAAAATGGGACAGAAAAACAACGCTTGTAAGGTCAATAAACGAAAAACAGTGTTTCTATAATAAAACAACAATTACAGAAATTCAATCTTAAAGAACAAGATGGTTGAGCAAAAGACCTAAAAAGAAAATATATAAAAAATTCGGATACTGAAGTAGTTTAAAATTATAAAATAGATATTGGAATCATTTTCAGTGGTTTGTTATCTAACCATGAACATATCGAAACAAAATTACAAAGAGCAAATAAAATGCCGTTAATGATGCCCAATTTGTTATATTTAGCATTATATTAAACTTGTTTAACATTGCAATTAACAACAGTCGTTTAAAATGTGTCAACAATATTCGAAACCGTTCTAGAAATAGAAAGAATTTCCGTGTTTCACTCGAAGAATTATTTTTGTTTAAAATGTAACAAAAAAAATATTTGTAATGATTTGGTTCCAGTACATGTAAAAATTCAAAACAAAAATATCGACTTTTGTTTGAATTTCGCGGATATTATATATATGGCTCTTAACTTTAAAATACAGCGTCATATATTAAACATTTTAGTTTTATATATATTTACTTACAGAAAGAAAAATTACTTTGTTTTAAACAAGTTTAAATAACAACAACATGGAATAACTTCACTTATTTCGTCATGAAGCTGTTTTTGAAAAAGCATTTTGACGTAACTCACAGTGATACACAAAATATATTCCTAAAGTAGGCTATAACCGACCAGAGCTGGGCAAAGTCCTCAGTGAAAGGACTTGAAGCACTAAGCCCTAAGCCCTTTTTCAAAATGCTTTTATTTTCAAGCACAAATTCCTTTTTATTTTCGAAAGTGCTTCCCAAGCACAAAGCCCTCAAAGTGATTTGGATAGTGCTTGAAGCACATCAATAGTGCTTGGGGTGGCTTCAGAAGTGCTTAAAGCACTTCTAAAGTGCTTAAAGCACTTCTAAAGTGCTTGAAGCACCTTGAAAGTGCTTAAAATAATATTTTTTTAATACAAACTAAAAGCAAGTGTAGATGAAAGTTAAATTTCAATTATTTATAAACTGTAGTAATTAAGAAATAATAATAGTAAATTTTTTGGATAAAATTCAATTCGACGTTTTGAAGGGGGTGAAAATTACGTTCAAATATTCCGTTACATAGATACATATATACTAAGCTATTAAAAAAAGCTTGTTAACAGGACAGAAATCGACTTAACTGAATACACGTGCATGAAAGGGCGGCTTCAAGCCATTTCAAAGTGCTTCAAGCCATTTCAAAGTGTTTCCAGCTGTTTTAAATTGCTTAAAGCTCCCAAAAGTGCTTCAACCTCTTTGAAAGTAATTGAAGCTCATTGAAAGGACTTAAACTACTTTTTTCAATTACAAATTACCAAGCACTTTTCTGAAGTAATTGACTTGACAAACCTCAATTACAAGTTTATAAAAGGGCTTCAAGCACTTTTACAAGCACAAAGCACTCAAGCTTTGCCCAGCTCTATAACCGACAAAGCAAGATGCGAGTTCGTGATAACTACGCACGACTCTGCATTAACTCAAAACTGACACTTAAAAAGAACAATTCTACACTTGCTAATTTTTCCTAGGCCTACTTTTGAATTATTTATTATGGATCACTACATTCTAATCACCTTATGGCCTTCCGAATAAAACAAAATCGCAACTCTGGAGTCAGTTTAATTTATAAAAAGTAATATTTTTTTTACAATGTATACCGGGTGTTCAAATTAAAGTGTTACAGTTAAATATCGCCGAAAATATGCATTTTATAAAAAAAAGTTTCAGACAAAAGTTTTATAGTTTTTTGGGGGAAACATTTTGGCTAAATTTATTTTTTCATCGCTGACCATAATATAGCCATATCGAGGTGGCCTTTTTTTTCAAATTGGAAACCCATGTTTTTTTTTTACATATTTAAAGTTCATAAAAAAAATAATAAACTTTTAAAGGAAAAATTTATTTTAGTGGACTTTTACTTAATGAGTACAGGCATCGCCTCCTAATTTGTCAGTAGTGGGGTAAAGTTTGCGCACTGCTGACACACCTTCAAACGATCTTCCTGGCTACTAGTAAGCCAAGGCGTATACTACTTTCGCTTAAAATAAATTTTCTTGGATTTTTAAAACGATCACGATCAGATTAATCACAAAATTATAAGAAAATTACCTAAAATTTTAATCTTTAATAACGGTCAAATCGAGTCCGCCCTTGTTTCTAAGAATGTTTAATCAACAGTGGCTATCATTTGATAGTATTATAGGAAATACCAGATTACCTACACAATGGAGCAAACGCAATTATGTAAATAGGTTTTTAAATACTACAGAATTTGTTAAAATTTATTTGTTATCTATGAGCTAAAATATATTCTGTTAAAACAATTTATTGGGTGAAGAAAAATGGTGATTTGGCACTTGATATCTTTAATATTTTAACAAAATGTGAGGTTGAAGTAGAAGTGGTGAAAGTATTTAGCATACAAATATTAAAATAAGACAACGAGGATTTTTTAAAAATATGTTATAGGTCAACAAATACTGAATTTATACTAACCTCTATTCCTTGTTGCTATAACTGCTATCAAACAAAATAAACATAAACAAATTAACAGAGTTCTATCACTGCTGTCTTCATTAACATTAATAATAACTGTAGGAATTACAGCGCCATCCATTATAATTTCGCGATCTAAATTTTTGTCTTCAATAGCTATTACATGTGCACATCTTTTTTCCAGTCTTCTTGGGTTACTGATTTAAATTCAATTTCAGCTAACATTTGTACATGTGCTAATTTAAAATGAATATTCTTTATAGCTACCTTATTTTTTACTACAGCCCAGATCATTTCTATTGGATTTAAGTCTGCGTGGTATGGTTGTAATCTCAAAACTGTATGACCGTGTTCGGAGAATAATCTATCAAATTTGTATTGCTTGAATCTATTTTTATGCTGTTTGTTGATTAATGTGTACAGCTGTGGTCGTAAGAAGGAAGGTTGAAATTCAATATTGTTGGACGTCAACCAGTTTATCATTTCAGCTTTTCTTGAATTTGAATTCGGAGCAGGATTTTCTATAACATTGTGATACGGTACATTATCCACAACTACAATAGCATTTGGTGGTAAATTTGGTATTAACAGTTATCTTAGCCACTTTTCATAATTTTCTTGATTCATATCATTATGATAATCACCAAATTTGGCCCCAGATACAAACATTTTAATAAACTGTTAGGAATAAAGCCCTTCTTACCACCAGCATAAACTATAATAAGTCTCTTTTCTTTCGAAATGGTGGAAAACAAACCTTTTGCATTATCATCACCCCAATTATGTGATGATATATGGCTACTATTAGAACCTGTCTGTTGTTTCGCGTTTTTTGCCACTTTTTTTAAATAGTTCTTTATGATGTGTAGCTCCCTTTCTACTCAATTTCTTTTTTTAATTTTTCACTAAGAGTTTTGACTGTTACGCGCATACCTTCTGTTTCGTGAAATCTATGAACTATATCTCTGGTTGTTCCAATATTGTAGGATGGAATATATGTTACACTTGATGTTCTTTTGCGTTTTTTTGGACTTTTAAACAATTGTTTAGCTATGGTCGACGTAGACTGTTCACCTTTTGATGTCCCTTCTATAATTATTCGTTCAATTGTTTTTACCGAGTATCCTGTAGCTTCAGCAACTTGTTCTTTAATTTCAATGAGAGTTTTAGGATCATCGTTTACAACACATTGTCTATAAGTTTCACTATCATCGTTGTTTTGTTTTTTTTTTCAAAACTATTTGTTCCCGAGGAACATTTTTTTTTTTTCATAATATATTCGAATAGATAAAATATTATTTCCTTTGCTTGACAAGCTAAATGTTTCGGCATTTTAACACAAGTAAGCCAGTACTCAAAAGAAAACACTACAAACAAATAAAAATTAAATATAACTCAAAATCTGCACGATACACAAACACACATTCAAGCACGGCTATTGTTTGCATCTTTCTTTTTTAACACTTACAGTAAACGTTGACAATTGAAATTCGAGATTAACGCGCATCCCCTCTTCAGACAAATTAGGTTGCGATGCCTGTAACTACTTGAAAATTTTGCTGCGCGAAAAAAAGTTGGCCATATTATGGTTAGCTATAAAAAACGATTTTTGCCAAAATGTTTTCTCCAAATAACTATAAAACTGAAACGTTTTTTTATAAAAGGCGGTGTTTAACTGTAACACTTTAATTTAAACACCCGGTATACTATAATTCGGAAATTTCTCGAAAAAAAAAATGTAAAACTAGTTTTCTAGGCGACTGTCACAAAAAAATACATTTTTTTGGCCGCATTTACTTTGCGGCCGCTTTAAGGATAATTTTTTTGCCGAATTTTTAATAAATACAAGTTTATCATACTTATCGCTAGTAATTCTGTACAAATTTCATTATTCAACAATAGGTTTTTTATTTGATCAATAAAGAATATTAAAAATTAAATTAAAAATTAAAGCATTTAAGTCTCTTTTCAGGAACAAGATTGCAAAAAATATGAGGGATCTACTAGATGGGACAGTTGCTTAAAAATGTTTTTTTCTCCTTGGCCGCATTATCTTTTTGGCCTAACCATAAATTTCTACGTCTCAGTCCCAAATTTCTAATTCGGACAAAAACTAACCCGTAATTTTACTTATATACGGCTAGTGAGCGTTACAAAATAAGTAGTAACCAGTTTTGCGCATTTGAAATAGTGCAATGCCAGTTTTGTACAATTCTGAATGATCAATTCCAGTTTTATTTAATTAATATATGGATAATAGTAAATATAACTATGTAAGTAGAAGAGTACATAGTTGTGTTCGTGTGCAATTGTTTGTTAATTGCCCGTCAAACAATAATTTCATGCATCTGCAGACCGATACTTCAGGCCGTAAAGGTTAGGTATTTTGGTTAAGTTTGGTTTTAATTCTTATTATTCAAAAATAATAATCGGCCAACTTGTTATCTTAATTAGTACTTAAAGATTGCTTTGGGAAAACCCATCCTCATTGAAGAATTATTGCTGTGGCAATTACCAGTACCTGTATTTTTATAATACCGGGTTCGTGGTAGAAGCGCCCATGGTACCTGCGTCCAAGCATCCCTTTCGAGCATACCTGTTTTTCAAAAACGGTCAAATGAGTGTATTTTGCTCCCTTTTTGTATCCAAGTAGGATAAAAGGGTAAGTAGGTAGATAAGTAAACTTAAAATATTAAATTGTACCCTTTATATCTATAATATACAGATTAATAATATATAGATTTACTCTTAGTCTCATTAAACAGGAGTTACAATCGTTGTTTCTTATGTGTATGTCATCAAACTCTCCCTAAAGGGCTACACTGATTCTTTTGAAATTTCGTCTAGGCGATTAAGATGATTTAGAGAATGGTTTAGATTCACAATTTGTTTCAATATAAAATGTTTTTATAACTAAATTAATAATATTTAAAAAACAATATGAATTTTTGATATTTCTCTGATATTTCATACAGTTTTTTAAATGAAGGGGGAAATGGGAGTATCGTAAAAATAAATATTAAATAAAAATAAATTAAAAAAATGTAAATAAATAAAAATAGGTAAGTAAAAATAAATAAAAATAAATAAAAATAAATAAAAATAAATAAAAATAAATAAAAATAAATAAAAATAAATAAAAAAATAAATAAAAATAAATAAAAATAAATAAAAATAAATAAAAATAAATAAAAATAAATAAAAATAAATAAAAATAAATAAAAATAAATAAAAATAAATAAAAATAAATAAAAATAAATAAAAATAAATAAAAATAAATAAAAATAAATAAAAATAAATAAAAATAAATAAAAATAAATAAAAATAAATAAAAATAAATAAAAATAAATAAAAATAAATAAAAATAAATAAAAATAAATAAAAATAAATAAAAATAAATAAAAATAAATAAAAATAAATAAAAATAAATAAAAATAAATAAAAATAAATAAAAATAAATAAAAATAAATAAAAATAAATAAAAATAAATAAAAATAAATAAAAATAAATAAAAATAAATAAAAATAAATAAAAATAAATAAAAATAAATAAAAATAAATAAAAATAAATAAAAATAAATAAAAATAAATAAAAATAAATAAAAATAAATAAAAATAAATAAAAATAAATAAAAATAAATAAAAATAAATAAAAATAAATAAAAATAAATAAAAATAAATAAAAATAAATAAAAATAAATAAAAATAAATAAAAATAAATAAAAATAAATAAAAATAAATAAAAATAAATAAAAATAAATAAAAATAAATAAAAATAAATAAAAATAAATAAAAATAAATAAAAATAAATAAAAATAAATAAAAATAAATAAAAATAAATAAATAAAAATAAATAAAAATAAATAAAAATAAATAAAAATAAATAAAAATAAATAAAAATAAATAAAAATAAATAAAAATAAATAAAAATAAATAAAAATAAATAAAAATAAATAAAAATAAATAAAAATAAATAAAAATAAATAAAAATAAATATGAATAAATAAAAATAAATAATGAATAAATAAAAATAAATATTTTTTTATATAAAAAAACGTAGTCGAGTTGCTTTGAAACATTAAATTTACAATTTTCTCGGTTTTAAATATCATTACTGTCAACAAACAAAATTAGTATTATTTGATTTAATTATATAATTTAATCAGGAACTTACGTTTATATGTATCTAGAGATAATATTTATTTATTCGTAATAGTTACTTAAAAATGAATGTAACTAACAGCGATAGTCAAATTAGTTTTATCAATTCATACAAATGCCACAATCAATAACTTTTCGTTTTTAAAAAAATTGTTAACATTAGGATTATCATAAATTAGTACATAATATACAAGGCTGTTCAGCGGAAGAAATCCCCGCAAAAAAAAAGAAAGCCAATTAAGAAAAGTCAGAAAAAAACAAAAGAAATTTGAAAAATCAACCAGGAAAAAGCATAAAAATATAATAAAAGACCATCAGAGTTAATAAATAGTCAAATTTGTTTGTTGATGACACATCACAGATAATTTTTATAATTGCAACAGTTTGTACTAACTGCGATTATGTCTCATCTAATCAGATTATGATTATTTGGGCGTTAATAAGGAAGATGAGAATCTAAAATAATTTACGATCTGCCTAACACTTTCTGCCGATTATAAATTCTAATCCTTTCTAAAAAAGTTAGGGGCTACTTAAATTGATCTTGAATTATAAATATTTTCTTCCTGTAGAGATTACATACTTACCTTATTTTTGTTGATTAAAATGACTAGAAAATTTATGACAAGAATTAAAATAAATTGAAATTTTTAAAAATTTAGAAATAAAACCAAAGATTTTATTTTGGAACAAATAGTGCTAAACGTTTTATTTTAGAAATTCTCCGTCACTGATTTATGATGTTATATTGGGGTTTATCTCCTGGGCCATAAAACTTTTTCTACCATTCATTTTCAGATAAACTATAATTGAATTATAATGGAGAAAGAAGGTAGTAACTATTACATAACATTAAAGGAATTTCCTTTGACCTCTCACAATATAACTGATACACACTTTGTTTTTAGAATAATTCCAATTGCTATTTAACAAAGTTGTGAAGTTTTTCACATTTTATGTATATTTTGATGAGAAGCAACTCGCGATGGCTCTAGGCCACACAGGTTATGTAAATTAATTAATTTTCCCTCATTTTATATATAACTTTTATGCGAAGCAATTTGCGATGGTTCTAGGCCGCACAGGTTAGATAAATTAATTATTTTTTTATATTTTTCCCAAAATATATTCTTATTTAGAACTGAAGGATTTGTATTTAAGACCACAGTACCACCCCCAATATTCGTAACATGAACTAATTTTGATAGATGTCATTTATGTGTCATAAATTAAGAATCCTTTTGTTCAGCAGATGGAGCAATATTCCATATTTAATAGTTCTTTTGTTCAACAGATGGCGTAATAATTTTATTAGTTCTAAACGGTAACTGTTATAAAATACCTAACAAATTCATCACCCCTAGCTACTACGCGATAATAACTAAACGAGTTCTTGACCTTGACAAATATTTTCGATGAAACAGGTATAAAAATAAAACTTTTGCATTAGATTCGGCACGTCGGTATATTTATTTAGTAGCAGCGTTGGGTTTATTAGTACAATTGTACTAGATTCAGTACATTTCAACCATTCATAAATGCTAGTACCACAAAAGACAAAAGTATCTAAATCTAGTACATTTTAAATATTTCGCTGGATCTTCTAGAATAATGTATTCTATGATTTCCAATTTCTATGCTAGACAGTAGATACTTCTGATACTCCCAATGCGATACTTTATACCAGGGAGGCTATTTTCAAACTCGAGAAAAGTCATTCCTCTCAAGAGAAATGTCATAATATGTCAACGTAAAACAGTATTTTTAGGGCCCTTGGGGCCAGTGTGAACTCAAATTCTCGTAAGAATTTTAATCCTCGAGGCCTTTAAAACAGCGTTTCCACATTGACGTACGATATTTCTGATGAGAATCTTGAGAGAAATGAGTGCTCCCATACTTTGAAAATAAGGGGTAAGAGATAAGGGAGTATGAGTCTTCATATAAGGGACATAGATATAAGATACGCTCCTAAGCATATACTTAACAACCACCAGCTCGAACGCAGTTAACATCTGGCCCACTATGTGTCGCTATCATCGATATCAAACAAATAACCCAGCGGGAAATTTAAAAACCTGATAAATATCGACTACACTTTCATGTTCTAGTAAATAAATTTAAACATTGTTAATTACGGTAAATTATTTATTAAAAAGAATACTACACTTACAGTCTATTATAGATTAATTATTGTAAATCTATTGACATAACAAATATTTTTTAATTTTTACCCTTATTTTATTTGTTTTTCTATAAAAAATAAGTGTTTGTTTTTATTTTTAAATTTTATTATTTAACCATATAAAAATATATTTTTGTTTTACGTATTTTAATTTATATTTTTTTGTTTAAAATAAAGTTTATTTTGGTTTCTTTTTAAATTTTTTATTTACCAACGTAAGAATATATTTTTGTTATACCCATTTTATTTATTTTTTGGTTTAAAATGAGTTTGTGTTCTCATTTGAAATTTATCGCAAAATCTAGTACGTTCTGGTACAATCACGATCTGAATTTCAGTACAAGCTGTTGCTACTAAAAACCCAACGCTGTTTAGTAGTTCATTCTTGTGTCCAGTCAACAAAGGACAACGGTCTTCGTATCATTACGTAGGGACCATTTATACTATACATAGTGTTTCGTTAAGAATGGGATATAGAACAACTGACGATTCTCTGATTAAAAATAAGACAACTAAACAAATCATGCTTAGATAAAATGTTTCTTGGTACCGAGTTAAGGTGTTAAAATCCAAAAAATATTTATTGCTTTATTTTTTTTATTACTCACAACAATTTTACTAAATTTGGCAAACGTTTTTGGTGTCAAATTATCCACCTATCAGCAAAAAAATAAGTTACCTTAATTAACTTTTCCAGTGGCGTACAGCATTCGTACGTAATACCGCATACCTCTTAAATTTTACGTCACTATCCAAAATGTTATTTGGACATAAAATTTTAAATTTTTTGATGTTTTTAAAATAAATAATGTACTCTTAGAAATTTAATAAAAAAAAAAATCGAAATTTAAAAACTACAGAATTTTCTAATATGTGCGAATATCTCAAAAACTAACTCAACTTTATTTAAAAAACATCAAAAGTGGACAGTGGACTAAAATTTAGAAGGAAAAAAGATGTTACTGGCCTATGACGTACGCCACTGGCAAAGCTTATTTAACTTATTTTTTGATGATAGATGTATTTTATTACACCAATAACGTTTGCCGAATTTAGTAAAATTAAACTGAGTAATAAAAAAATTGTAGCTATTTATAATTTTTGATTTTCAACTTAAAAACTCTGTTTGTCGGAAACAAGTAATGTTTTACCTACGGATGTTTCGTTTAATCGGCTTATTTCTAATCAATTAATCTTCAGTTGCTCCCATTCTTAATGGAATACCATGTATATACCGAAAGGTCTTACAGCCAAAGAACCAAATAAAAAAAGAAAAATGTACCTTATTTACCAACAATACTTTATTTAGATCTGCATCAGTAAAAAATATTTTCAAAAAATTTAATCTCATTTATATGTAAGTTGGCGTCATCGGCATACGGAAAACCTTTTTAAGAATTTAAAAAAAAAACTTATTTTTTATAAACAATTGCATGGTCTATTAATTTTAGAAAAAAAGTTACTTTACATAAAAAGTTATGCATGGTCTAAAACCTAAATTTCAATTATCTGATATCAAATTTTATCAGTCGTATACAGGGTTTGTCGAAAATAAAGGTATTTTATCTTGAGAGCAAAATTATATTTTTTGACAAACCTTGTAAAACCGACTGATAAAATTTGCTATCGGGTGGTTGCATTTTCTGTTAGACCATGCATAAATTTTTATGAAGAATAACTTTTTTTCGTAAAATAAATAATAAAAAAGTTTTCCATTTGTTATCAACTTACATAGACCTACTATGTGTATGCAACTTATGACATATTGCTGAGATAATGTTTTTGTAAGAAAAAAGAAATTAATCATAAAATTTTACTTCATTTGTAGAGTCGTAATTTATGTTTTCATATTTCTACTTTTTTTGTCAATTTAGAATTCCAGTACTATTTTCAATTATAAATAAAAATTACGTATTTTAGATTAATCAATAAGAAAAATAAGGATTTTTGAAATATTAATAACTAAATACAAATTAAACAACAAATTAATAAAAAAGCATTTAAAACACGTTGACTGCCGAAGCAAATGTTGTGGTTGGGTCTTAGTAAACTACAATATCTAATAGACGCATGAATAAAATATATAAACGCGGCGCGAGATTAAATTATTACAAACATAGGTCGCGTGCATATATTGTGAATAATATATTCAGGTTGTCCCATTAGTGCGTAATTGTTCAATATTTTAATTTGTGTTGTAAACACGTAAACAATTTCTAAATAAAAGTTATATGCATTTCAAAAATAGGTATTTTAAAGATATTTTTAGACATACAGGGTTTTGCGTTTTTGTCTGACAAATAAAACGGTATATTTTTTAAAAAGAAATCCCTGTATTTTACTTCAGTTTTTGATTGCTTTGGCAATGCTGTATTTAACCCTAGAATTTTATTAACAAATATTGCAGGGTTGCCAATAAATTAATTTTTTTATGAAATTAGAGAATGATTCAGACCCCAAATTAAATTATCATTATTTAGGTAGGTTTAAAATAATTTCATTTTTTTTTAAATGTAGTAATAAGATAGTAAGCTAACGAATAGTGGTAATAGAACTGGATTATTTTTTACAGTGTGTTTTGAAAAACAAGTCTTAAATATGGCTAATTCCAAGTTAAATTTATTTAATTTTTTTCAAATGCCACACCCTGTATATTATTTAAGCATTCAATTCCTTATAAATTAACATATCCAACGATATCAATAACACATATACAGGATGTCCCATGAGTGCGTAATTGATCGATAGCAGTTTTATAATAGGAAATACGAAAAAATTAATATAAAAGTTGTATGACCATAATTAACAATTATTTATAAATATACAGGATAATCCATAAACGATTGTCTGACCAAACCTATACATTTTTAAAGTAAAACACCCTGCAGGTGCATATTTGACTGTTTTCACATCGTTTCAATAATTTCAATTTCATTCATTTGCTATGTTGTATATAGGATGTGTGAAAATGATCACGATTTTCTTAATTTTCTAAATGGAACACCTTGTATGTTATGCCACCAATTAATATAATATTCCATTGAAAAAAATTTAAGCATTTGTAACCTCGCGTGTTGACACACTCTATATAGAACATAGCAAATGAATAAAGTCAATTAAAATTATTTGACGACGTGAAAACAATCAAATATGTATAACTACCTGCAGGGTGTTTTGATTTAAAAATGTATAGGTTTGGTCAACATCTCGTTTATGGACCACCCTGTATATATAGGAATAATTTTTAATATGGTCATATAACTTTTATTTATATTATTTTTTTTTTCTTATTTCTAATAATAAAACAGCTATCGATCAATTACGCACTGATGAGACACTCTGTATATATGTTATTCTCTAACA
The DNA here is from genome assembly GCA_927349885.1 of Psylliodes chrysocephalus. Classification (NCBI taxonomy): domain Eukaryota; kingdom Metazoa; phylum Arthropoda; class Insecta; order Coleoptera; family Chrysomelidae; genus Psylliodes; species Psylliodes chrysocephalus. Next base: position 18,267,936 of record OV651815.1, on the reverse strand, counting down.
TGTTGGTATCGTTGGATATGCAAATTTATAAGGAATTGTATGCTAAAATATTATATCAAATGCTGCCTTTGAAAAATTGAGTAATTTGACTTAAAAGTAACCATTTTAAGACATGTTTCAAAACACTCGCTATAAAAGAATCCAGCACTATCACTACTATTCGTTATCTTAATGTGCTATAAGTCAGTATATTAAACAATTTTGAATTATGATAATTTAATTTAGGGTCTGTATTATTTTCTAATTTTATAAAAATTTAATTGCTTGGCAGACCTGTAATATTTTTTTAAATTATTCTAAGGTTGAATACAGTATTACCGAACCATTCTAAAATTGAAATAAAATACATGTTCTATTTTAAAAATATACTAAGCAAGAATGTAGCACCCTGTATATATCTAAAAATATTTTTAAAATATGTATTTTTTAAATCCATATAACTTTTTTTTGAAACATGTTTGCGTGTCTTTAACATAAATTAAAATATTGAACAATTACGCACTAATAGGACACACATGGGTACATACACATAGCAGTCAACGTGTTAACTCAGAAATAAGATTCCTTATATAAAGATAAAATAACATTCAGGAGAAAAAAGCAAAGACCGCCAATATTACGTGTGTATCATACAATGATGCCAGGTCATTCGGATTTAATTTACATCGGAATGCAATAAAGTTCCTTCCCTTTCCTGCATTTCACTATTGTATATTTCACCCACTTTAAAATCAAATTCGTCCTAGAAAGAATTGTGAAATTATCGTATAAATCGATAATCTGGCAACGTGGTCAACACTTGTTCATACACAGGCAAAATCAATCGATAATTTGGAACCAAAGGAGACAAATATATATGAAAATCACGAAACAATAAAAGACGGCATACACCTGTATCACTGTTTCAAAAATTGGTACCTCTAAACAATCATTTACCTATTAAAACCATCTCTAAAGTAGAATAGCTATACTGTTTTTTACGGTGACATCTTCTTAAAAATAGATGAACTACATGAACTGTACACAATTACAGGAATTCATAGAAAATCTCTAATTTGACAAATAAATTTATCAAATATTTGTTAATCGTATTTCCAGTTAGATTTGAAAAATACGCAATAAAATTTAGAAATATTTTGGCGGGATACTTGGAAAAATATGTAGAATGAAATCTCCTACTTTTTAGCCTCTGGTTTTAAAATCACTTTTTATGATTTTTTTTTAAATTCAGTGTATAAACAGGACAAATAAAAAATAGGAGATTTCATTCTCCAAACCTTATACTTTAAGCTGGTAGAAGATTTATTTTAATTCATTTAGCGGGATTTAAATGCAATCGGAAATGGTGAACCCTTGCTTCTTATATGAGAAATACAGTGATACTGCGGCCTTAACACTAAACTGCTTTCTTCTGCAGAGTCCCGAATATATATCCTTTCAATGAGTATTTAAAAAATAATAAAATCCTTTAATCACTATTATCGCCTGTTTTTATTTATTTACCCAAGGGGTTGCCGGGACCGAATTTGCACATTCGCTGACGGATACGAAATAAATTACAGGACCGACTTTACATGGTATTTTTGAAAGTAGATTTGCTCGAAACCCAATTAAAATATACACCCATATTTCAGATGGAAACATCATAACTGTGCTTACTAATTTTTAACAAAATTCGTTTATTAGTTTGTCAGATGTCTTCACGTCGCTGGACGACCTGAATATTCTTGCTCTACGATCACTATTTTACCAAATATTTTTCATTTTCATTTCCAAGCTAAGTAAATATCCCCAATTAAACATTGATCAGACATTTCATTTGACATAATTTTGTAACGTTATCTCAGCAAATGCTCTAATTCGAACTTTGCTCTCTTTCTAAATAATTACGTCATTGCTTTGAGCAGGCAGTGTATAGTATTTGCTCCATGTTATATTATCCTTCATAATAATTGGCACGTAGTCGAAAATAATGTTAATAAAATTAGTGTGAATTTTAAGTAATCATTTATTATGATCGTAAAACAGCATAGAATACCCTAATCCAAGGCGGCACTGCAGCCGTCTTATTGTAGCATCATTTAAAGGTTTCAATACTTATCTTTCCCATTCACTCACTCATTCGCCGACATTTATTCTACGTCGTCAATGGATAAACGTTAGTCGGCTCAGTCCCATGGTGAAACGTACCAGCTGTCACCCATCTACGACGTGACCGTAGACCTCATAACTAAACTGTTGCGATAACGTGGATGCACACTAATTAATCTCTAGGCTGGGCTTCTCCGGTTCTCACCACCTTTACGCCGGCACTGAATTAGTTTTAGATAAAATTTCGCCGACCTTACGAGTTTTTACATATTTATTGTGAAACAAACAATAAACTATGTTATTTGTCATTATTATCTAATAGTTCAGACATCAAGCATCTAGTAGGCGTTTTACGATAAGTTTTATTAACCTTCATTGATTATTTTATACATTTATTTAAAATTTCAACGAAATTATTGTTCATTTCCATAGCAAATACGATTGAAATATGCCTTGACATTCTTTATTGTGAAAGAAAATGACAAGTGGAACAAAAATACACGGTGGTTTATTGAAGAAAATTTTGCATATGGCATTCCCTAGGGCATTAAAAATGTTCATCGTCATAATTTGCAAAAAAACTTGGGATTTAAATAAGCAGGTACTTATCTTGAAAATATTATTTTTCTAATTTAATTAAATCCTGGAAAAACGTATGGAATTTTATTCGACTCTAGTTACGGTTGCCAACACCGTTATTTTGACCCGGAGATTCGGGATTTAGTAATCATTTTCCGGGCTGCGGCGTACATTAAAATTCTCCGGAAAGTGGGGAAGTTGTCGCGAATCTGAATTGATTAAATGAAATAAATGCCGCTAGACATAGCACGTAGAAACAGAACAACAAAGAAACACGTGTAGAGTAAAATAATCTTGTGTATTCCTCAACAAAATTATTTTTCAGTAAACTGAAAGATTTTTGTCGGTTCTAAAATTGTCGAAACAAATGAAAACAGGCGTCTCCGAGTTCCTCCTCTAATGAAAAATGGGAGGTTTAAGGAGGGTTGAAATTAAATAAAAATCATACATCGAAAAGGCAAAGCGATATTAGCATGACAGTTTTAGTAAAAATCAAGCTTTTGTTAGCAAAACATTTTGCTGTTTTGTCTAGATAATAAAAAAAAAGTATCATTCAGCCAGATAATAAATATGTTCTGAATAATCATGCCCCAATACTAAAATAAAGCTATATTTTTGGCGATGTTCATGTTAAACTTGCTTGTTCTAGCAATATTATAAATTATGCTTGCTCTATGAAGCAATTTGAAAATATTATTCTGTCTTAAAATATCTTCCTAATACCTTTGAATAGCCGCCATATTTAACAAAAATTTAAGACAGTTCTAAAGCTAAATCTACTGTCGGTTTTACTAGTTTATAAGACAAAACCCATGTTAATTAAAAAATTGTTATCTTTAGTAATCGTATTACTAAAAAACCACAGTCAAAGGAAAAGAATTGCACCGAGCTGCATCAGAACTTGGTTGTACATACCAATCTTCTGAAAAACCCACCTATTGGCCCACCGGCCCAAATAAGATTCCAGACCTTTTGGATTTCTTTATTCTGAGGAAAAGTTAACCAAACTATACGCAAGTAGAAGAAAACTTTGATATGAATTCAGACCATTCTGCAGTAATCCTTACTCTAAGTGATAATGTAATTCAAAAAGAAGCCAAACCGACCCTAGCAAATCGGAAAACTAATTGGGAAGGTTTTCAAGAGGACTTAACTAATACTATTCAACTGACCATAACACTAAAAACAAAAAATCAGCTAGATGAAGAACTGGAAAGGTTTATAGTTGAAATCCAGCAAGCTGCATGGAGGAACACACCAAAAGTAAGAAGATTAACAGCTGGAAAAAACTATCCAGTCGAGATAAGAGAACTGGTAGCAGAAAAAAGAAAACTAAGAAAGAAATGGCAGATGACAAGATCACCAGAAGATAAAAATATATTAAATAGGGCTACCCAAAGACTGAGAAGAGAAATCCTAAGTCACAAAGAAGAATCCTTCAAAAGATACCTAGTAGGGCTAACAGATGATAAAGAAACTGATTATTCACTCTGGAAGGCAACTAAAAAGATGAAAAATTCGTCTAAACACTGTCCTCCAATCAGAATAGCAGATAACAAAGGGGCAAGAGACAATCAACAAAAATCTGATATTTTCGCAGACCACCTACAAAAGACGTTCCAGTTAGATGAAAATCAAGACACTCCTAATGAGACCATCCATAATATGGAACAACTTAAAATTAAGCTAGTTACTCCCAATGAAGTTATGAAAGAAATTCAGACAAACATCAACTCACAGGAAGCCCCAGGATATGACCTTATTACTGGAGAAATATTAAAAAAACTACCACAGAAGGCTATTGTTAAATTGACATACCTCATAAATGCAGCATTTCGCCTTAAATATATACCTGATGCGTGCAAAATGACTGAAGCTATCATTATTCCTAAGCCAGGAAAACCTCTGAATGAAGTGTCATCATTGTTACCGATAATATCTAAGTTATTTGAAAAACTACTACTAAAACGACTAAAACCAATAATTGAAAATAAAAATCTGATCCCTTCGCACCAATTTGGTTTTAGAAACAAACACTCGACAATAGATCAAGTACACGGGATAACCGATATTATCGAAAAAGCTTACGAAGAATATATGCTCAGCTATATTTCTTGACGTAGCCCAAGCATTTGACAAGGTTTGGCACGCTGGCCTAATACAGAAACTTGAAAAAATGCTGCCTAGACAATATGTCGACATTCTGCAATCATATCTAACGGGAAGAATGTTTAGAGTAAAGCAAGACGAGGCATACTTCGAAATGAAAAAAATTAAAGCAGGTGTCCCACAAGGCAGTGTGCTAGGACCGGTTCTTTACTTATTATACACCAGCGATATCCCTCAACAACAATCTGTTAAAATAGCAACATTTGCGGATGACACTGCAATATTGGCAGTTGGCGGAACTAATAGAGAGACCTCAGAAAAACTTCAGGAAACCTGCAACAGAATCAATCGATGGACAAAAAAGTGGAAAATAAAACTAAATCAAACTAAATCAGTGCATGTTGATTTTACTCTTCGACCAAATGAACAAAAACAAATAGGAATAAAGAATGACGTTATTCCGCATCACGATTCGGCCAAATACCTAAGGATGAGCCTAGATGTAAGACTTAAATGGAAACAGCACATAAAAAAAGCGTAAATAAGTTAAACTTAAATTCAAAAAAATGTATTGGCTCCTAGGAAGAAAATCCAAATTGTCAGTGCACAACAAACTGCTGATTTATAAACAAATCCTAAAACCAATCTGGATTTATGGCACACAGCTATGGAGATGTGCCAGCAAGAGTAATATCAACATGATACAAGTTTTCCAAAATAAAGTCCTAAGATGCATTGTTGATGCACCTTGGTTCTACCGAAACGATTATCTTCATAGAGACCTGAAGATGCCAACAATCGAAGAAGAAATAAAGAGGTTTGCTGCGAAACATGAGGGTCGACTCCACTCTCACGTCAACGAAGAAGCGCTGCAATTACTGGACAACTCTACACTCAACAGAAGGCTCAAAAGGAAGAAGCCGTTTGAGCTAGTGCAGTAAACGTTAATGTCAGTGCTAGTGTAAAACAGTGTAATAAATCGTCACGCCAACTTGTGATGCTTTCCTATAGAAACAATTAAGACAGCTCAATGGGGACTTCTTAGATAAGTAATTAGTTATAAGATTTTTAGATTAAAATTGTAGGTTGGTCAGTAATGACTAGTAACAATACTCTAACAAAAAAAAAACAGACACATTTAAAAAACTAAAAAGTTTTGATATGCAACATAACCTTAAAATTGTAAATTTATGAAAGTTTTAAACATTTGTATAAAGTCTGTATAAATGTGTAGTAACTGTCCAGTAACTGCATTCAACAAATATTATACAATTTACAAATAAACCAGATAGTTCTCTAACACTGCGCCTATTTTGTGTCTATTGCTGTTAAAAGAATATTCCGAAAATGTTCTTAGCTAATATTCTGTTTTATAAATTTTTTTCTTTAAACATTTTTTCAGCTTTTATAAAATATAAAATTGTTCAAAATCAATTACTATTGGTTTTGGTTCTAATTCTAAATTATATTCGATACATTTTCTGACACTAAATAAATTAGTATACGTTAAGACTTTTTTATTAGGATGAATACAGGAAACTAGTGGGACATAATGACCATTTTTATAATAATGAATCCTAAATAGTTGTAAGAAAAATTTTATACAATTTTCAAAAACTTATAATTTAATGAATCTGATCTAGAGAAAGAAAAAATCTTCTACATTATTTGTGTTTAGATGTAAAGTAAATAATCTAAAAACAATAAAATATGCATTTGGTATAAACAAGTTGAACTTAAAATGTGGTTGCACTACCTTAAACAACTTTAAAAACATCTTATTGACTTTTATCCTCTAAACTCCTGGTGTACACTTTTGCTGGAGAATATTGTTTTACACATCCTCACCTAACAGTACCAGAAACCGCGACATGAGCTTGAAAGAATTTAAAATTTTCCACCAAAATAATTTTCTTGTCTTTTTTACTTGACATAAATGTGACATCCTTTTTTATATATTACCAATTTTGCACTAACTAAATAATTCAAAATTTAGACAGGCCTACCGACTGATGACAATTAGGGTATGTGGCCTGGTGGAGGGTATACAATGTAAATTAGATATCGAACGAAAGGGACATTAAAAAATTGGGTCCTCTAATTTACTAACCTTATTTACCTAACCTGTGCGGCCTAGAGCCATCGCGGGTTGCTTGACAAAACTTAACTAATTTCCCTAACCTGTGCGGCCTAAAGTCACCTCGGATTGCTTCGCAAAAACTATATGTACATAAAATGAGAAAAAATATAATTGAATAGTTGGAATTTCTAATGATGTCCTACAGCAGGTACTGTCACCAGAAACAGAGAGCTAGAGGTAGTTGAGAGCGGTTGGAACCGGGTGTAGGAACTTGGGTATGAAAGAAATCCCTAGAAACATAGAGGATTATTACCACAGGTAAACTGGAGGAACTCGGTGATATAGGTGAAAATTATGAAAAATTATAATACATTTTACATACTTTTTGGCTAGTGTTCTTGAAAATTTTATTTTTATTTATTTTTCGAAATAACCACTGTAACACTGGCATAGGTGTGGATCGATAATTTAGCCACTTATAAATAGTGAAAGCGAAAACACAAAAGGAGTTCGCGTGAAGGATACAATAAGGAAATTGAAATGGGATTTCCAGGGACATTAATAAAAGGACAAGAGCATTGGAGATAAACATCAGAAGATAAGGTTTTAACACGATCTAATCAATAACTATCATATTATTATTCAGGAAAAAGGGCTAATTTCTCTCTTTCAGCTATTTATGATTTTTCTGTCGAAAAAAGAGAAACTAATAACAACATAACATTTTTAAATTATGAAAATGAACACCTTAATTTCCTCTATGAAATTAAGGAGTTCATTCCCACAACCTCAAAGTGAAAACAACCAAATGAAAAATTAAAAAAACTGAACTGAAATAATGACGACCAGGGATCGAAGCTGCTAGTAAAATATCTTGTCACTTTACCTATTAGGAGGATGGCGTAAGTAACGTTTAAGAGAAAAAAGAAACGTCATAAGATAGGAAAAAATAAAAAGAAGACTAGAGAAAGGAAATAGATGTTTGCATACCCAGAATCACCTACTAAAAAGTAAGTATAAAAATTCTAAAGAAATAGATTGTGCTGTATAGAACTGTAAGAAGACCTGTGAAAGATGGATTTTGAGAAAAACAAATATAAATACTGCCTATTGAAGAATATTTTTGGAGAAAAACGAAACAATGAATCTTATGAAAGAAGAACATGTATAACGAACCAATTAGTACAGGATTTGTGAGACTGAGAATGGAGGGGCACGTAGAAAGGATGGAGCAAAGTACGATCTTCAAAATGATTATTAGAAGAATACGAAGATAAAAGAGAAGAGAAAGACAAGGGGGCGGTGGAAGTCTGGGTGTACAAAGCTGGAAGACCAAGTGCTAGAACGGGAGATAATGAAATAAACTAAAACCTAAATCAAGGGTTTTCTAGGCCTACATATTTTAGTTGCATTTTTTTCACAGCTTACTTATGTTAAAAGTACAGCTGGATATAGCACTCTGGCAAAGTACTTCCATTAGCAAGCACCTTCGTAAAAGCTTTTTACGGTCTTCAAATACTCTTTGAAAATTATTTGAAGCTCTATAAAATCGCTTCAAGTACCTACATATTGAAAAGTTATTTATTTGAGGGCTTTAAAAAATATAAAAACAATTATTCCAATAATGAAGAAAAATAAAACCCTATTAAAATATATATTTTACTTTCCATAAAAACAAAATATATTAAAAAACTCACTTGCATTTACATTCAATTTGAAAAGAAATATTTACTATTACCACTTGTGTATACCATTTTGTAGGTTTTTTAGAGAGAAATTAAAAACCGTGAATTACATCTTCCTATCTCAAATGGTTGCCGAGATATTTAACAAAAGTCCTAATTTTTCTGTTAAAATTTCCCCAAATGCGAACTATACTTCTATTCTCTGTCCCTGCAAATAATTCTTCCGTGATTTGTATAATACCATTTTGTAGGGACTGTAAAAAAGAAGAAAATTACAATTAAATTTATTATTTTGTTAAAGAACATAAAAAAGCAATTATTTAATTTTTTGAAAATAACCCCGTTCAGCCGTACACATTCTTCAAATCATGATATGAAATTATTCATTACGTTCCGCGGCACTTCTATGGGAATTTGGTCCACTTCCTGTCAGATCCGTTCTTTCAAGGCTTGAATAGTTTTGTGGCGGTTTATCTTGAAACTCATTACTCGTCAAGTAAGCCCAAAAGAAAAAACGTAGGCTGTGATGTCTGGTGAAATCACATTATTTGGAGAAATTAATAGATATTTACGTATAATCATATAAACATTCATAATTTTTTAAATTGATTTCCCGATTTTGAGAAAAAAATTATTAAAGTCGTGGTTTTTAAAGTTTAAAGCGTTACTTTCGTTATTTAGACATTTGGCAACGTTGTCCAGTAATTAAGGACAGACGTTAAGGGTCCAGTACCATTATCTAAAACTGCCTAATTTCTAGACATTTCTATTGATTTACATACTTATGTTGCAGTGATTGTAACTAATTTTTGGATTATAATCATTAAATAGTTCTAATGCGAAAAGGGCATAATTTAAAAATTTAATAAGATTAAGTACTTTGTTTTGATTTGTTATAAGTAATGAATGATTACTTGTTGATTGATTTTTCTTCTTATTATAATATCGCTGTGTGTTTAAGAAGCACATTCAGAAGTAATCCTGGTAATTCTTGTGGTTTATGTGCTTGTACACGAATATAAAAATAATAATAATAATAATAATAATTAATAGATAATAATAATGCTGTTTTATTTATATTGCACTGAATCACAATGTATACGAGTATAAAATACATTTATACGAGCCCTAACCACTTACATGTTCAGCCTTTTTAAAATTTGACTTCCGTTATAAATTTAGGAAACTTTAGGTTAAAGAAGAACATCTATTTTTTTTTAAATTACTTAAATTTAATAGTTGTTGATGTTTCTACTATTTGTGAAAGCATGACGCACCATGATCTTAATTTTTTAAAAAACAGTATCTAATAGAAAGATAAATGACCTTAAATTATTAAATTTAATGTTTGGGAGGCTTTGGAATTTTTGACGTTTAGAATTTTTTACGTGTTTGACGCACATAATGAAACACTAACTTATTTTGTGGTTTGACGTTTTCAGTTGTTGAAAGTGTGACAGTTTCTAACGTAATTTTTTTATTCGCTATCGAAAATGGGTCTAGGTAAAGCAACTCCAAAAAAAATTAGGGATTTGATCATAAACAAATGTAAACATAAACATAAGTTTCCTAATAAATATCTGAAATAAAATTATGAAAAGGCCGAACATATAGTGGTTAGGGCTTACATAGGTTATAGAAACGCCATTGCGCAAAGAATAAACGTTTAGTATATTTTATTTTTGCCGTTGCATTTTTTGAGATGTAATATTTAGATAAGTGTCTGTGTACCAAATTGTATAAATTCAACACATACTTATCCAACCAAAACATTTATTTTATATTTATCTCGGGGACTTGAAAATGCGAAAATTGTGATTTCAGACTGTAGTAATTTACAGAAAGTATGAAATACTGTTGCAAAGATCACTTCAATATATGTCGCTACATTAAACACATTTTGTATAAGGTAACGTATAATACATCTAAAAATATGGTAATGATACATTTATTTATTTACTTATATAATTTATAAATTTATTATAATAATAAACTGCTGTAAAAACGCTGTAAAAATCTCAATAAAAATATACACATAAAAGACGATTAGGTTTAAACAAAACAACATACAATAATGACAACTGAATTGATACAAATACAGCATTCAGGAATTGATCTGAACTATTCTGAAATCCTTCTCCCTTTCTCTTAAAAGAGAGAAAATGATGGAAGCGAATTTCCGAGTACAGAACTTGAACGGAATGGATGAATCCCTAAGAAACAACCTTACACTGTTGCCAAATGTTTAAAGAGAAATGCAGCTCTTTAAACTTTAAATACCTCACTTTATTTTCCAATTTTAACTACCTAGAAAAAATTTTAAAGGTAGGAAGTTTTTTTTGTCATATATTTTGGATATTTTTCATTATTGATGTATTTTCTTTTTGGAGGAGAATTTCCCATTGTGAATGCTGCTATAATACCATCATTTTTACTATCAGTTAAAGTTAATATTTTTTAAAATATGCTGTTAATTCCTTCGATACAGCATTTAATATTAAAATATGTTAATTTTTAAAAGTCTGTTTTACAGGGTTTTTCAAAAAGGTATGTATAAATTTTTCCTCAGATAGACTACCAAAAAATAAGTGAATTTGGCTTTATTTACCTATATCAAAAACTGGCTCCTAACAAAGTTACAGGGCGTTAAACTAACATTTGAATTTTTTGCCAATGCTGTAGATTTAAAGGCCCAATATGCTGAAGAGAAATAAAATTAAAGCGACTCCTTAAAAAATGGTCAAGGGTTGGGTACCTTTTAATCCCCCGTATTTTTTTTACATAAAAAAACTTACTTTACCGATCTTAAAATCAAAAAGAACTATGAATTTTTAATTTTTTTTTTATAGCGAAATGAACTTTGTATCTTTCTTAGTTAACAAGCTATTTACAATTTTTTAAATGAATTTCTAGAGCAATTCGTCCGTCCTGGACTTAACATATCAACAAGACTAAGAGTAGGCCAGGAGTTATTGTACAAAAAATGCATATAAAAATCAGTGGTGTGCCTAGGGCTGTGCTTGAGCCGTCCCTGCAAAAACTACCTCTCTTATTTATATTTTTGTAAAAAAGGTATTTATAATATTGGATTGGCGCCATAAAAATGGTGTGCCACCTATCCTCATGGGTTCATCATGCCACTGATAAAAATACACGTTAGTTTGGAAATGTATTAATATAAATTTTATAGCAGTTAAAAAAATTTTTTTAATTAAATAATTAACAAAAAATTAACAATAAAAAATAAACATTTGACAATAATTATTATACATATTTTATAAACTATTTAATTTAGTAAATGTTCAACATGTCCTCCTCCTTGAATACAAAAATATAAATAAAAGAGGTAGTTTTTGCAGTGGCGGCTCAAGCACAGCCCTAGGCACACCACTGATTTTTATATGCGTTTTTTGTACAATAACTCATGACCTACTCTTAGTTTTGATGATATGTTAAGTCCAAGACGGACGAATTGCTCTAGAAATTCAGTTTTTTTTTTATTTGGTGTCATCGGCGTCGACTACTACGGCCATTAGCCTCGTGTTCTGTGTAGGCTTTGTTACTGTTTCCCAGAGCCACTTTAGGAACAGCACTGTTGATTAGAACCCAAAAGTGAATGGTCGAGTGGAGAATCCTACCAAGGCATCAGAATTAATTTTAAATAATTAAATTATATGAAAAAATTCCGGCCAACGGTGGGATTCGATCCTGAGACCTTCCGATCTCAAAGTCATGACTTTAACCATTGAGCCAACCCACCCCCCTAGAAATTCAGTTAAAAATAATTGTAAATAACTCGTTAACTAAGAAAGATACAAAGTTTATTTCACTATAAAAAAAATGTAAAAATTCATAGTTCTTTTTGATTTTAGGATCGAAGAAGCAAGTTTATTTATGTAAAAAAAATACGGGGGGTTTAAAAGGTACCCAACCCCCCCAACTTTTTAAAGGGGTCGCTTTATTTTTTTTTCTCCTTAGAATATTGAGCCTTCCAATTTACAGCACTGGCAAAAGTTTCAAGGAAAAAATCGGAACAGCAAACTTTTTACAAAAAAAAAACGTTCTTCTGAATGTTAGTTTAACGCCCTGTAACTTTGTTGGGAGCCAGTTTTTGATATAGGTAAATATAGCCAAATCCACTTATTTTTATATCTGAGGAAGAATTTATGACATACCTTTTTGAAACACCCTGTATATTCATATAGAAATAATGCTTTAAACAGTACTGTAAAAGTACTTTAAATACTGCCGAAAGGCTTGGAATCTTGAAAATGCTTCAAAGTACTTCCTTGAAGCACTTGCTTTACAAAGCTTTGTTTGAAAGTTATTTATTTCTGATACTGTGAGTAAAAGCTGTGAAAAATCATTTCTAATGGCTACCCTATTAAATAAACTTTAAAATAATTATTTAGATAAAAAAATATGATTCCACAGGGTTAAAAGAAGCTTAAGCTTAAGAATTTTGTATATGTTCATATTTTAGATTTAAGTATTTATAATGAAAAAGTAATGTTAAAACAAAATACCAACTATGACTGTGCTTATAGCAAAAGGTTTGTAAACAATGAGTATTTAGCTCCTGCTATTTGAATGACTTTTTTGATTTTAATTTTTCAATTTTACTTTAATATTTTTAATATATGCAGATTAAAAATAATAGAGATAAACAAAACAAATAAACATATAAAACTGTTTCGTTAAAACAATGTGTAGATATCTTTTTACGAATGACAAATGTTATTTCAACAAATAATAAATTATTTTCCCACTCGCCTCACGGCTCGTGTCACAATTTCTCTGCGCTCGAAGGAAGATCGTTTTCCTCACTTATTGCACAACCTACTATTATTATTTTTTATATCCTTAAATCTTCATTTTAGCCATCTTACGTTTTCTTAGATTTATTTGCATTTTCCTCTCTTAATTAAAATACAACTTAATGCTAAAGCTAATCAAACTCGTAGGTTTGATAAATCGAGTCTTGAATGAATCAGGGTTTTTTCTAAAGATTGCACAGGGGATTTTGAAAATAGATTCATCATCTTTTACTAAAAAATTCAGTTCAGCGACAATTTTGATTAAACCACCTGAAAACAATGGCGCAAGCTCGCCAATATTGGCACGGCTTTTCCACGCCGCGGTCTCTCATTTATTTTCTCCGTTTGCAATCACTATAAAGTTTAGTTAGAACTTGGCCGACCACGCTAGAAACCAGTCGTTTTGATTAAAATTTGCGGCGACTACGTTCACGATCGCGCCCGACTAGCCAACAGGTATCTTGGATGTTTTGAAGTTTTGACATCACTTGTTACTTTTGTTATCATTTGTAGTTTGATAATAGAATTGATCGGTCGTGTGCTGTGACCTTTTGTGGATTAAAAATTCGAATAAAGTGACTGACAAAAATCGTTTGAGTTTAAACAAATTGTTGTGGCGACAACGGACAGTTTTGTGATAAATAAAAATAAATCTGTTGCGGTTTTAGTGGTTTTCAAAAATTGGCGAATTTCGAATGTCTTTCGGACTCGAAATTTTGGTGTAATGGATTTTAGAAATTTGGGATAACAATTCATTCAGTAATTTAAGGTATACAATTATTCATTATCCGTATTTATATTTAATTTTTTTTAATATTAATAAATTTAAAAATAATCCAACAAGTGGACAATTAAATAAATTATTAATTCTAAAAATTGGCGACTTAAAATGTATATTTTAAAAATTGGTGAATTGCGTAGGTCAAGATTTAAAAGAAATATTTGATTATCTAGATAACATAATTTTTTAAATAAGAATTTGCAATTTTTCAATAAATATTAACAATTTTAAGTTATATTATTAAGTATAAAATATTGTTAGGGTAATGAAAATGATTTAGAAATGAATTGTTGCACTATTTGACAATAATAATAATAATAATAGAAACTTTATTTATAAATGGAGTTACAATAAAATAAAGAAAAAAACGTGTATACAAAATATAAATAAAGTTGGAGTATCGATAAGTACTGATGTAGGTACTTGTTTCGATAATAGAAAATATGATTAAAATTTATATTTAAAAATATTAGTAATTAATAAAAATAAAAAATAGGAGCGATTAGTAAGACTTAAGAGTAGCATCTCTGAGCATTGATTTGAGACATTTTGTAAAATGTTTTCAAAAATTAATTTTCATTATTAATTTAGCGCTTTGTGCAACTTTTAGCCGATGGCTTAAAAGTAGCATTTTACGCCCTTACCTTGGCACGAAACACTTTTTAAGACTATCCCCATTTTATTAAATAGTTTAATTGAGTTAACAATTCATTTAGTATTTTAAGCTACCCATAGAATATTTAATTTTTCCTATGTATATTTACCAAATTTTTATTATTAAAAAACCAATTTAAAAAAATGGGCCAATAGGAGCGCAATTAAAAAATTTAATATTTCTAAAAAGTGTCGAAAAACATTTTGAAAGATTCAAAAGAATAATTTGGTTATGTAGGTATTCTAAATTTAAAAAAATATTCTTAAAGAAACACAATTTAATTTATAAAATAAGCATGCAATATGTATGCATTTCAAAAATAAAAAAATTATTTGATTTTTTTTGTAATTTTGTATTCCGATTTGTTTATATATTTTTTCCCTAATAATTTGATTGCTTAATTTGCGGCACTCACGTAACGGTTCGTATCACAAACTTGTGCACTCGTCGATAAAATACCGCATTGAACACTTGTTGCACAATATACTAGTTTGCACCTGTGGCATTAAGTACTTTTTCGCCCTTAGCCAACTTTCCGCCGCTGTCTCAAAATGGCATTTTACTCCCTTTCCTTGGCACTTTCTAAGACCATCCCCATTTCATTAAATACTTTAACGAATATACAGGAAATTCCGAAATTTTTAAATTATGCATAACATCCATGAACAGGATTTGGGGCTACATATACTATTAGACACGCATATAACACAATATAAATATTAAAAAATTTAAAATCCCAAAATACAACGTAGAAGACGAAATATTTTTTGATATATCTGGTCCACTATGAACATAATGAGGCTTAAAATATTTGCATCCATTCAACTGAATTTAACCAAGTCTGATGCAACTATGAAAGATTCATAGGCAGACATTCTTGACCTAGACATTTAACTTACATCATCTTTCAAAATTTCGGTGTTTTTCAATGTAATATTTGTAATTCTGACAATTGTACCAAAACAAACGGATTAGTGGAGCATTGTAGGTGCCAATACTTTGCCTATATAGTTAGGCAAAATTTCATAGACCATGAAAATGAGCTCCCAAGAGAAATTGGCAATTTCTTTAAACAAAGACATCTTCCTTCAAATTGTTATACCTTACATTCATTAACGTTAATTGATAACTTATATTGTTATAACAGAAAAAAAACTATTGAATATTTATACAATTTATGTATGATATAAATGAGTTAAGACATTAAATATTCCTAATTACCAAGAATGAATTAGCAACATTCCAAGCTTATTTTTTTACATACATATATTTATATCAAAAGTAGATATTAAACTTTTATTACCAATTAATCTGTTGGTAGACACATTGTTTCGAAATTAAATTCTTAATTTAGACCATTGGAGACATTTTATATTGTTTTTAATTAATTAAAAACCGATGTCTTAAATGCCATGCACAAAGGTCAGGCATTATAATTGTTATTTATCAAAAAATAGCATTTTCGTCAGTGTCAATGCCCTTTAATTTTTGGTTCAAAATATCAGACAGTTGATATTTATTTTCCAACGCGAATTTTCGCATTATGGAAAAGTAGCGTGACCGTATAAGACTGTGACGGATATATGATTTTAGCACAACAACAAAAAAACAGTACAATGAAGAGAAAATAGAACTTCTTTTATAATACAATTGATTGTTTGGGCCTCTTTGATCTCTTCCGAAGCTTTCTGTTTTGTGTCTTTCATTTGATTTAGTGCCTTCTTTTTGTTAACATTAAATGAATTATATGGTATCACGCATCCGTCACTATAACAGAAAATACCTATTTTGAAGGGCTTTTTATTGTTCGTAAACATGACCTAAGAATAATTTCAAAAACTTACTATAAAGCAATAATGGATTGTCAGACTATCAAAAAAAATAAGACCGGCTGCTATCTCCAAAAATTAACTATTGGGTATGAAATGCTAGGATGTCAAGTTTAGACATGAAAATAGAAGAGGCTTCTTACAAGGCTACTCTTGAATGTGTGCCACAATACAATTGATGCGTTGCAGAAGACATGAACTTGAAGAGTTAGTTACTGGCGACTCGAAAGCTTTTAGCATTTTAGCAAAGCAAGATAAAGACAAGAAATAGCAGCAATACCATGAAAAAAATAACCTTAAAATATTCAAATTTGATCTTAATCCCAATAGTTGGTTGATTTTGAATCTAATGGTTGAAAATCAATTGTATATTATTATCGTTTTTAATATACTTACATAAATTGTTTTGTTGATGTAAAGAGTTCATTGGGAATTGTTTACATAGAAGATAAATTAATGTGTGATATTACATGCAAATGTATAACTGGTATATTCCAAAATGAGGAATCAAAAAATTCCCAACCACGGGTTATGTAAACAAATATTTCTTACTTTCATTATTAATAGTTAATTAAACTACTAATAACAATTATTTTTAACATCATACAGGGATATAAGAAAAGTTTCCAGTACGGCAATTTTAGTAAACAAATAACTATTACTAATATACATTAAATCAGGACAATACAGTGTAGAATTATTATGTAACGAATTAATAATAAGTTTTTTAATTGCATTTGCATACAATATTTATTAATAGTGAACCTACATGACTATTGTTACGAAAAGACCCAGGTTCAGGTTCCTGGAATTTACAATTAACTTTATTTAACATTCTATTTGAAGGGTGTAGCGAAATATCACCAGTTATTTGGCAATTGAGGCAAGTTAAATAATTCTTAAGATGGACACGTGGCGCCATCTCTTTGATTTTCCTCGGACTTATCAAATAGCCCTCGTGATTAATTTACCATAATGTGGGTACAGATTGATTTCAAAAATTAATAATCTTGCCGTGGAAAATCCCATTATGTTACATTTTTTCCTTATAGACACTACGGGTTATCAATAATTATTTGTGCTTAATCTATTTAACTGAATGTCGAGAATGTGACATTTTCATTTAATAGCTGTCTGTATTTGAAGCAACTTATTCAAATCGTAGTTCCATTAGTAATAATTATATAAAGAGTATCTCGAAATTTGTGAACAAAATAATAGAATATAACAGAAAAGGTATGTTTTACACTAAATTAACTTAATTACGACTTTTTATTTTGTCCTTTATAAATTAACTATCAAAGACAAATTATACAATATAAATATAAATATTTAGTTCATTTATTCAAAAAGATTAGTGTATAGTTATTGTTTTTAGATATCATTTTATATAAAACGTGAAAAAAATTCAAATAAGCTTGATTTAAAAAATATCTACAAACATCGATGTGAACAAATCATCTGAACTTGCATTATTTGTTAAAAATTCTATGATTTCGCAAGTGATTTGTTAATAAAAAATATTACAAATGCAAAAGGGCAGTATTATTTTTGTTTACATTTCCTAAATAATCTAACTGTAAATGTAATTTTAAATATTTCGACTGGCATTTCTGTAAAATTTTAAATAAATATAAATTAAAATTAATTTTCCTTAAATATAAAAATATATTTGTATACAGCAAATTTGACACATATCTAAAAATAATTAAAGACCAATAATCCTTTACTGTTTAAATCACATATATATTGGGTAATTTGTTAAGTTTGACATTTGTAAATTGAGGATCAGACCTGATATATTTAAATTTCTTTCTATATTAATTTTATTTAAGCTGTAAAACATAAAAAAGCCTATTCAAAACAATAAGAAACTACTATTAAATTAAATCTAAAAACCACATCCATTACATTTTTGTGTGTTCTTTAAAATTACTTCACACAAATACCTATACAACTGGCATGGACATTGGTTTATATATACCGTCAAATTATAATACTTTGGTTTATTAAAGACATTGGGTATTCAGCAAGACTCTGCCTCCCCCCCCCAATATTTTTTTTATTATTCGACCGATTTTTAGCAGCAAACATATATTCATACGCGTATTTAAACAAATCAGTTTTCGTTTATTGACTTATAAACTACATCCATGTCTTTCATGTAAAATGGAAACGCGCGCAAACGAATTAATGCCAACTAATAATCAAAGCTCGCCAATCTGGCAAAAATGCAGCACATACACTACGTTGCTTTTTAGAAAGACGCGTGGAGGGCCCAATCAGTGCACATATCCTACCGAAGCGACCCAACTAAGAGATGAATATGATGTTGCGAAGTTTTCCACTGGTCCATTTTTTGGCAGTTCTGTAGCTCTACAGCACTTATGTACCAGACGCCACTAAATTGACGTAAATTTCTTTAAAGGTTTCTCAAAATATTCCCCCACGATGGGCTTTATGTATGAGTCTAAAAAACATGAATTGCAATCAATACTAAATTTATAATTTTTCATTTTTAAATTAATATTAATTTATCTGCTATAAATTATCGCTATATTCTACATCATGAAAAGGAAACGATTATGTCACCTTTTATTATTATTATTACGTCCCATCCAATATTCTAAAGACATTTAAAAAATATTTGTTTTACATACTTACTCTAATTTTAGTGCCTTGAAATTATGTACAATAATATTTTCAAATTGATTTTTCGTGGGCAGATTAAATAAAATAATGCTATTATTTATTAAGCATTTATCAGGGCTATACAAATAACTTTTTTTGTGTGAGAATGTTAGAATAATAAAGGGTATTATCTACTACACAAAATAGTTTTTTTTTTTATATTAATGTTTGTTTTTTCTATTGTTACAGGCAATAAATGGATTCCGATTACCACTGGCTCATAACCATTGGACTCGTGACGTCATCCGTCATCGCTGTCACAGCCAACTTTTTTTTGTTGTTCGTTTTTTGTAGACGAAGAGGACTTCGAACGGTTCCTAATAGGTAAGCATAAGCTGACCCAAATAATTTTTTTGCGCCTTTCGCTCATGGTTTTATTTGAGCATTATTGAGCTAATACATATGCCTTATTTAACTTTGTCAATTTTTATTTCTGATGAAATCTTTGTCTTTTTGTGTCTACGCTGAATTATAGCAACAAACCTTTTACCTGAAATTTTACCGAACGTTTGTAATATAAGTAGATGTATTTATTTTGTATATTCCACTAACACACTATGCACATTGTGCAATTTCTATTTCGATCGCTTTTTCCAATTAGCTTTGTTATGTTTACATTTTTTCAAACAATTTAATTACAGTTCGCACCTTCTGCGATTTGTTTATTAAAAACCGATTTTTCCATTAATCATCCAATTAAATTCGCAAATTTTACCGCCAACAATATTTTGTATTTATTTTACTTACGCACAGTGACCACGTAATGTACGCAAAAAAATTATGTTATCATTATTACTGTACCTCCATACATTCTGGGAATGCATCGCAGTCAATCAGTAAGGGTAAAAATGTTTTAATGTTACAATGCGATAATTACTTTGTTGACATAGCATAATTATTCAGATTTATTATAAAGTCAGTATAAATTGTTTTCCAAGAAACCCTATTGCAAATACCGTTGGCTAAAGTCCAGTAGCCTTCAGAGAATAGAGAATCAGTATCCCCAAACATTCAAAGTTATTTGGTATTTTGTACCTGCTCTGAACTGGCTGGGTGGCAACAAAGGTTACTGTTAGTATTGGGGAAGCAAGGTTGTTTGAGAAATGAAAATACATACAAAATGGCATGAGCAAGGTAAAAAAAACATTATTAACAAGCATCAAGAACTGAATTGTAGAGCAATTTATCAATGGTGGATAAATAAGTCACGGAAGAGATAGACAAAATAAAGTAATCGCCTAAATTTACAACAGAATTAATAAGCAAAGACAAATCACACTCACTGCACAAGAACAGATGTCTATTTGAAGGGATATCGCTCTCAAATAATATTAAAAGCATCAATCAATAATATAGGAAACCTAAAAGAAAAATTATACCAGGTTTGTATGATATTAATATTCAAATTCACTTAAATTTGATTGAAAATGAGTGGGATTATCCCATCATCTTCCATTGCGGCACAGATGGAACTATAGTTCACTGTACAAAACACACCATCTGCTGAAGACCATGTTTAAGTTAGGTAAGACTTGTTTAAACTCTGTAGACTCCAAAAATCTAGAACCTAATTCTTTCCAAGTCAGCGCAGGTACATAGAATGTGCTCTGCAGATTCGTTTTATACATTGCAGAATCAACAGTCCGATGTTTGTTGCAGACCTATCCTTCTCATGTGTAGATTGTTCACGGAACTGAAGAGAGGCTTTAATAGAAGGGTTGGGTATAAACTCATTCCAATCAGTTAACCATGGGGTATATCTCCAGCGTGAGAATGTTGCAACTCTAGATAATTCATTTGCGAGTGAGTGTTTTTGCAATGCCAAAGAACGGTTCTAATAAACTCAGATTCAATTCCTCTTAGAATGGGATATTTTGCCTGTCTTTTCATTTCCCAGATAGCCTTAGGTTTACAAATGTTTAGTATTCTATTGCATTTTTTTATACTTTTATATATTCTGAGATTTTTTCATCTTTACCTTTTCTTCGATCGATCTCTCTTGTTCTTCTTTTTCCTGTTTATTTTCCCTTTTAATATTTTTTCTGTTAATTATTTTTCCTGTTTATTATTTTTCTTATTTATTATTTTTCCTGCTTATTATTTTTCCTGTTTATAATTTTTCCTGTTCGTTATTATTAGTGTTTATTTTTCCTCTTATTATTTTTTCTGTTTATTTTTTTCCAGTTATTATTATTCCTGTTTATTTTTTTCCTGTTTATTATTTTTATCTCATTATTTTCTTTAATGAATAGCGAGCGTGGTTCTATCGGGGTCCTGTAGTTTTTCAGTTACGAATTAATCGAATACCATGTGAATTAATTCGCATGGTTCTCTATAGGATTTGAGTGATGTTGTATTAACAGAAATTTGATTTCTTTTGATATGACATCCATATTATAAAAATCGCGATGCCTTACCGTTTTCGTTGATGGTGGATGGATTTTTCCGGGTTTTCCTCACCTGTAATTCAAATGTGAAGCCATCAATCATCTTTAAGTCGCCCAGGAGCACTCTAAATTTTTTTTTTATTACACTTTATCGTTGTGGCAAATTGTTAAATGTACAAAGATTATTTATAATCATCCTTCGTAGACAAACGATATATTTTCGCACTTACTTCACTTACTTACATACCTGCATGCAGTGTGACCACGTAATTTACCCAAGAATTTCGTCTTATCACTAACTTTTCATTCTGAGAAAGCCAGTAAACGTCAATTATCAAAGAAGGGAAAATGTTGTTTTTCGAACTATAATTACTTAGTTGATAAAGAATAATTATTCCAATTTTCAATTATCATATACACATTATCTTATGTTTAATTTGATTCAGTGCAGATTTTTTATGTGGAAATTACACAATTTTTATCTCATTTATTTTGTGTTTGAGAGTAAATTTTTAGATGTTCTCTATAATATTTTTTTACTAACGTATCTTTTGTAAATTGAGATACCGTGATTTTTTTAAAAAAATTGATTTGCGACCGTATTAAAACACATAACAACTACTACAAGAAGAAACATAATTCTTAGTCATTATATGGCCAGTTTTCATCACCTAAACCTGTTAAAGACAGTATAAAATTGTCATAGAGTTTAGCATAAGGCATGAAAACAACGGAATCAATATATTTCTATAAAAAAGTTAAATATTAAAACGAAACATTTATCAACTTTGAACAATTTACAACATTGTAATGAAGTAAAAATTGAGGAAGTAAATAATTTAAAATAAATCGCCAAAAAATTACTCCACAAGCTAAATTTAATTGACCATACTTTTAACTACTGTCGAAACACTTTACACACCAAAATTATTATCGTGCAATATAACACTTTCAATTTTTGTTTTAAATCGTGATCACTTTAAACAATAATAATAACAAACACCTAATTGTTCATTTAAGTAGACAAACTGTAACGTTGCGACATGAGTAATGTGCTTTCTAACCTAATTTTTTTTGTAATATTTCACTGGAATCATGAGCGATATTGGGGAAAAATTTTAGTTAAAAAAATTATAAATAAAGTTCGTAGGATAATATAATATCCGTTATAAAAATATTTCTGTAATGCGCTTCTGACCCATATAAGCTCTCTTAAATTTGTCACAACTAATCTCCATTTCTTTTGTTACAGATTCATCATCAATCTCTTAGTCACCAACCTTCTGTCCAGTATTCTACTGATTCCCCTGCTACTGGTTGACGCAGACAGCTACTCTTCCATTCAACCATCACCAGTCAACCAAACAATTCGTCGCATCGATATCCTTATTGACACCGAAGAGATCAGAAGCGATCCCACATCAGACACCATAGAAATCATCAGCTCTGCTGATATAATCTCAGAGAAGGAACCGAGTATATCAATTATCAATGGAACGACTGCCTTATGTTACTTGGCTCAGAGCACCACGAGCTTTATATGTACTGCCTCGATATTCAGTATACTCTTAATAGGAATTAACCAGTATTTCGGCGTGATACATTCGTTGCGGTACCATTTCTACATCAACAGATGTCGCTCTAGTATATTTATTGGAATCAGTTGGTTCGTCGCGCTTTTTTGCGCTATACTCAGCTCTCTAACTTACAGCGACAGTAGTGTGTGGCATTTTTGCCAAAACAGACCTCCACCCAGTGAGAGTGTGAAAATCTTGAACACTTTATACGCTTTCAGCTACTTTTTCCTTGTGATATTGGCTCCGTTTGTAGCGATCTGTATCATCTACGTGTGTATCTACACAGCTGCTCATCAGAACAGCGAACGAATGCGAAGATCAGCTTCGGCACCGTTGAATCCAAATATAGATTGCACTCAGATCGCTTCTCCTGTAAATTCTAGTCAAGATAAATGTAAGGAGGTTCTTCCAAAGGTACATTCCGCTCCGGAATTTTCCAGTTTGGGACAAGAAAAGTCCTTCGTTATCGGTGACGATAAGAACAGGAAAGTCAGTAGGACACCCAGTGACCGGAGCTCCCATAGCTTCATCAGTAATTTGAAGCATAAAATATCCAATGCTTCCGTTTTCAAGTACCGCGAGGAAACTCGAGCTGCTAAAATTAGCATTATAGTAATATTTCTTGTATTAGTGTGTTATTTACCCTACGGTATAACTTTAGTTTTGTGTAGTAAGTGTATAGAAGTGAATACTAGCCAAATTTTCAACTATTTGTCTTTAATACTACTGGTATTCTCCAATATCATCTCCCCTTTTTTGTTTGGATACAGAAATAAGAGAGTAAAAAGGGAGATTTGTAAAATGTTCAACTTATCGAACCATTCTCAAAACCTTGATATCATCGATAGACCTAGGAAACATTCTGGCATTAAAAATGCTAGCTTCGAATGTTTAGAGCAAAACCTGGATGATCCAAAATCTAATTTTTTGCAAACTAGGGTGATTCCAGAGGTAGTAGTAACGTGTAAAAATGAAAACGAGAGAAAAAGCATTTTGAAGAGGGTGTGCAACTCTTCAAATTGGGCGAACTATAAAAAGTGCAATTTCATTACTGTGCCAGATAGTTGTATTAGCGGCGAAGCCAGGGGATCATTCTCTAGCGCTAGCACGCAAATGTCCACAGAAGATTAGTGTAAGGCTGACGTCAGTGGCGTACTATTTCTTAAGGGGTAATAATTTTTCAATTAACAGGCGATAATAATTTCAAAATTAAAAAGAATTCTTTAAGCTTTAGTTTAGAATGACGAACTCTGGGAATTCCTAAGGAATGGATCATATTTTATCTGTAGCTTCTGAAATGTAAAATATTGTTTTTTGCTACTGGGAGTTCAATATTATGACGTATTCTGTTGAACCAACATAGCTTATGTAGAATTTGCGATATGCCAAAAATTATAGCTCGATTTTTTCACGTCAAAAAACCTAATTGTATGTTTATGTGTGAAAAAATTGAATTTATATCATAACTGAATAATTTTAACACCATGTATCTCAGTAAGAATTAATCTTTTCTTATCTACAGTTATTGAGAAATAAATTAATATTGCCTGCTATTGAATCTACAGGTAAAATATTATCCATTCCTTATGAATTACCTTTTATACTTGTATATAAGATCTAAATTTAAATACACGAAAATTCATGATGTAAATATTTCGTAAAAATGAATATTTTTAATGTCAGTTTTAATTTGCAAAGTACATTGCTGTTGTTGAAAGAGTCTTCACAAATACAATATTCGATATATTTTGATTCTATTTTTTTTATGTATTTTAAGACCTAAGCAAAGTATTTACTTACATTGAATACATATTCAAGGCAGACTTTTTGAAGACATCCTCAATTTTACCCCTTCTATTTACGCCTCTGACAAAGAATAGTGTATTCAGTATGGGCATTGATAAGTCGGCAAAAGTAGTACTGTTAGACGCTTAGAAAAACCCAGTGGCGGTTAAAATGTAATAAGTTATTCGATTTTCTATGGGTCTGCTATAAATAAATTGTGATTGTATTTATAGTTTGATTTAAATCATAAATTCGTGCTTTCAATATCTAAATAATAGACTGTATTAGACTAATAGATATTGATGTGTAATTTGTTACATTTAATATTGAAAAATGTCTCGCTACTTTAAACTTCAAGTTGCAGTTATTTTAAATTTTAAAAATTAAAATAAAAATAACTGTTAGGTTTCAAGTGAATAATTGTTCATTCATTATACTACTTATTATAAAGTATTAATTATGTTCAACTGATTGTAGACATAAATTTAAAAAAAAATGACTGAATAATTAATATTTTGTTTAATTTACTCAATTACTTTTGTGTTCAGACATTTATATACCTCAAATACATACAAGCATGGAACGTTATAAAACTGTTTTTTATAAATGCATGTGCACAATATCGAAAGCAGTAGTATTTCGATCTGCATGCACAGTATTCTCTCGTTGCTACTGATTTTTGTATTATTATTTTATTAGACTGATGATCCTTAATTTTTAAGTAACAAAAAGTATTTTATATTAAAAAAACTTTATTGTACAATCATATTGATTACTTTTTGAGTATAGTTACCTAATTTTACTCCATTTTTCGAATTCTTTGTAAATAGAAGTACCTATGTAAATTAATTTATTACTGTATTGTGTAAGAATTTAAGAGCTTTTATTGACAAAATAAAACAATAATATTTGAACACGTGTCTTTTATTTTATTACAATTCAAAAATTCCCATTAAAAAAAATTGTTAAGAATTAAATAAATATTCTGCAAATAAAAACAAGAAAGAATTCAAGATTAAGGTCCGTATTTACAAACAGATTTCAGCCAAGTTCGACTCAGCTCAGTCGTCCTCATAGATTAGGTGAAAGTGAATAGATGGGAAACTCAATAGTAAAATTCTGAGTCGATGTGCTGCCATCTATCAAATTGGAGTGGTACGAACATTCAATATGGCTGCCACGAGCGGGCTTTTTGAAATTTAACTTTGTAGTAGCTGGGCAAAAATGTAATGAAGAAAATCAAATAAAGCAAATAAATTGGAAAAATATTTGACTAGTTTCAAATCATAAAACAACCATATTGACTGTTTTGTGATTTGAAACTAGTCAAAAATTTTGCCAATTTATATATCTTTATTTGATTTTATTTCATTGTATTTTTGCAAAAATTTCAAACTTGAAATAAAATGCAATTTTTTTTTTTATTACAGTAAATTAACGCCGCATTATATAATTTGTCTATTTAAACATGGAAATACTCAAACAAATATGCATTTACACCATTTAAATAATTAAATATAAAACAAACCTATCAAAAATGTTTTCTGTAACAAAATCAGCATATATAAGTGCTTAAAACCTTTATAAAAGTTTTGCGACTTGGAGTGGCAAATAAGTTTGAAAAAATTGAAGTTGAAGCATCATCCTTTTTTACTATCGAGGCAAATTTGAGTGTGAATAAAATTTGCCATACGGTTATTGAGTCGAATAGTTAGGTTGAGGAGCATTTATTCATCTGATAATTGATTTCTTGATTTATTTATACAGCACTTGTAGTTATCAAATTTTTATTCATCATGTGAGCACTGTGATAAATGAATTTAACTTTTGAGCTTAAATTAAACTTACACACGTTTGGACCCTTGAAGATTTTAGGTTGTTTTCTTGTTTGATGTCAGTGGCATTGAATCAATTTTTGATATTGATGGCTGAGGCTTAAATATTTCATCGATCGACAGGGTATTTTAGAGGGCCAACATTTTCTTTACAACAATGATCATTTGAAAACTGAAAACAAAAAGAAATTTAAATAAGAAACCAATTATTTTAACACTGAATCAAAAACAAGTTTGTAAATATTACTCTACGTTGGTGCCAAACAGTGATGGTGCATTTTTCTTAAGACACTTATTACAAATTATTTGGTTATCCTTAATATGACGAATGCATATTTAATGTGGTATAAATTGCATCACTACCAATAACTGGGAGTGCTTTATTGTTTGTTGCTGAAATCCATCTTCCCATCTTTTGAAAACATGCTTAAAATTGGAAGGTGTTGAAAAATAAATCTAGATTCTAGATGAATCAAAATTCAATACACCTTCAAAATGCAATAACCATTTTAATTTCTCCAAGTTTGAAGTTTTGACGGGCTGACAACTGACATGACATTTCGATACAAGCGCCATCCCGTTAATTGGAGTGGTACTAAATTACCTTCCTCATGTTTTTCCATTTGAGTTACCAGCCCCTGGTCGTCCTTGAACGAAAATCGAAGTTCGGTTATATCGCGTGAATTTAGAGACGGGTAGTAACAAATCCGTAAATGTACATAACAATTACAGATTTGCTACTATCCATCTCTAAATTCCAGTGTAACAATGGAACCACCTGGAACTTTAGAGAAACTGTAACTGCTTTTCGTTCAAGGACGACTCTCCCTCAAGTCCGACTCAGTTGAGATCTGTTTAAAAATACGGAGCTAAGTATTCTAAAATTATCAAATTTAATTATAATTTGAAAACCGTATGTCTTACATCCTTAATAAAACAACATAAACAATATACTACTCTTTTTTTTATTTTGTAAAAAACTAAAACATTCATTTTTTTTCACTGGCTTCATTTCATAAACAACTTTTATAATTATTTACCTTTACCTATGCTATTAAAAAATAAATAGTGAAAATATCCCCACAAACAACGAATTGCCGAAATATTGCCGGCCTTTTGTTGTAATTAAAGGGAAAATTAATGCGACAATTAAAAGATAAAAGCCTACTTTTGGCCTTACGATAGTGGTCCAGCATTATGTTGGTTGATGATGAACTTATGAAGGGTAAGTAACTGTATTGGGTAAAATCATGGTAAAAGTCAAAAGAAAACAATAATAATAATAAACTTAATTTACTAATACTAATTACATGTAATCCTGAAAATAACAGTTTGGTGAAAAGGTGCAAGATCAGTTATAAACTGTTCTACCTCTTGAACCTTAAAGAAGTAAATAAAGCTTATAAGGAAAAAGCGACAAAAAAACAAGAGAAACAAAAAAAATAAATTAACAATTATGAAAATAAAAACAAATCTGAGGGGCGGGTGGCTCAGTGGTAGAGTCTCTGCCTGTGGATCTAAGGGTCCCAGATTCGATTCCCACCGTTGGCCAGGATTTTTTTATTTAATTTAATTATTTAAAATTAATTCTGATGCCTTGGTAGAATTCCCCACTCGACCATTCACTGTTGGGTTCTAATTAACAGTGCTGTTCCTAAAGTGGCGCTGGGAAATAGTAACAAAGCCTACACATAACACGAGGCTAATGACCTTATCAGTCGATGCCGATGACACCAAATAAAAAAAAAACAAATCTGCGAAACTAGGGGTTTATAGAAATAGATTAAAAATAATAATTGATTGCTGATGACATAACATATATTATAGTAATTTATTAAGAACAAACCTATGAAACTGGTGATTTGTTGAAACAAAGGGGAAATAATAAAAATTGATTAACATTATTATAATGATTTACGATAGCTTATTAAGAATTGTGGCATTGGTATAAAAATAAAAGTTCTTTGACGTGATTTTTAAAATTTTGAAAAGACATATTTTTGAAGTGTATGTAAGTCATCAAGAGATACAACGATTATGACAACATATTATCCACATGGTAGGCCCTGCACTGGTCCTGGTCGAGATTTGGAGACCATTTCCAATGTTTGGAGTTACTCCTCAACTCAACAGATCGCTTGAGAAATTGTTCCGGAGCCAGTTCCAAAAAATCACCATTTTGACCTCTAAATCACCTTGAAATCTGGTTTATCTAACGTGATGGGGCAAAACTGACCCACGGGATTGGATTCAGGACGCCAAAATACCTAGGAATACCATGGTCTGGTCAAATAGTCCGGACTTTTTTTTTGTAAACCTGTGTAATTAATGTGTGAGATATCCGTTCAAATTTCCTAATATCAAAAATTAGTCTTAGATAGGAGTTTTGTAAGTTTTGTAGTCTGAACTCATCTTGCTGTGAGAGGCATGGTCCGTAGACATAATCACAATAATTAGTAAGGGAAAGGACAAGGATATCACACAGTTGAGTCTTCATATCTCTACTAAGCATATGTCAATGAGCGTAGAGAGTTCTCAGTTTTGTATAGGCTTTCTGTAAAATATGAGATACATGGTCAGTAAAGCTCAAATCTTTATCGATGATTATTCCTAAGTTTCTCGATTTTTCCGATATAGCCAGTTGGTTATTATTCAGTTTAATATTAATTTCATTTGATTTTAATGAACCAAAAAGAATAACCGAAGATTTCGAGGCATTCAAGATTAAATCGTGTTTACTGGAAAACTCAAATAATGCGATGATTTCATCGTTGATTTCATTACTAGTTTGATGACATACCTGGACGGCCCCAGATTCGATCCTTGAGCGACACCTCTGATAATGGGACCGAAGTTGGAGGTAACTCTGTCACATAAGTAGAGCCAAAAAAAGTAAAAGCTTGAAATCCCATGCCGATAAAATGAAGAATAGCTAATAAAAGTTTTAAAGTGTGAACGCCTTGCTGTAGTCTAGTAATATTAAAACGCCAGATTTCTTTTTATTCAGTTCTCTAAAGAAGTTATCAGAAATATTAAGCAGTGCTGTGCCACAGCTCTAGCTGGGTCTAAATCCTGATTGAGCACTTGGAAGTATACACTTCTATATAATTTTTTAGTTGAATTTCAATGACCGTCTCCAATATTTTTGATAGTGTTGGAAGAATAGTAATAGGGCGAAGGTTATTTGAATTTGATGGAGAGTTACATTTTGGTACTGGAAGCACTAGACCTACTTTCCACTGAATAGGACAAGTGGAATGAGACAAGCAATAATTTATTACATGTGTTACGTGAAGAACGAGAAATAGGCACATAAGTCTTAAAATGGTTAGGTTTATATTATCAACTCCTGTAGCTTCGGTATGAATTTTAAAGATAATATTAGAAATAAGATGTTCAGAGACTGTGCTAAATTTAAAACTATCTGTGACCTGATTTTTAAAATTATTTTGGTAGAACTGCAATAATTGATTATCTGGTATTAAAGGGAATAGTCATTAATTTGATTAGCATCTAATTTTAAATTTAGTGTTTTGTAAATATTATTAGTGATCCTTAAACTACTGAATAACTTCCACTTTTCTTTATTATTACAATTTTTTAATTTATGTTCATAGTACGCAGATTTTTAGTTTTTTATTGCATTTGTTGTGTAGTTTCTGATTTGTTTGTAGTAGTCCCAATGAGATTTTCTTTTCGTCGATCGATATTTAGAGAGCGCTTTATTCCTTAAATGTATCATGTATTTTATATTCTGGGTAATCCACGGTTTATAAGGCTTATTAAATTGTGTAGTTTTATAGGGTGTATGTTTATCAAAAAGATTTAGTATAATCGAGTTCATAATATGTACTTTATTATCGACATTGGGGGTTGCATAAATTGAGTCCCAGTGTTGTAAATGCATATCTTGTTCAAATCGAGCAAGGAAAATTGGAAAAATTACGACATTTTCTGCATTTTTAAATTACTTAAGTTGTTACGATTTTCTAAAAGATTTGATAAATAATTCTATAAGTATTAGCTACGAAAACGTATACTTGTACATCCTAAACTTGTATATTCCACCAAATACATCAAATGAAGATTTTGAAATTCTGCTAGATGGAATTGAATCGCTATGTCAATTGTACGATAATAAATTATTGATTGTTGGTGATTTCAACATGACTGAATATTCAACACATAAATTTCTGTCGCAGTTAAATTTAACTAGAAACATGCTCTCCCTTACTAATTTTCAAAGTTTTTTCGGTTTATTGTAATTAAATGAAGTACGAAATTATTTTAATTGAATGCAAGATCTTGTTTTCTCTTATATAAAATACTGTATTATTGAGCTACCCTATTGGCGGCTTCTCCGATTGGATTCAATTTTAAAAAAGCAGATTTTCCAAATCTTTATAAAAAATTATTAGAAACAGACTGGTCTTTTATAAATAGCGACTATAATGTTGATGAAGTCTTGAACGCATTCTACGATAAGTTGAACTCTATGTTTGCCAAACATGTTCAAAAAAAGACTCCAACTAACCAACAGTATCCACAGCGGTTTAATTCTAAAATCATAAATAGTATAAAACTAAAAAAAAAGCTTGGAAAAATTTTGAGCTTACAAAATATAATTCAGATATTATTTACAGTCAAATCAGAACTGAAATTAAAATTATATTATTGTAAATATGTGAAATTTTCTGAAGAAAATAATAAGGTTGATCCTAAAACATTGACCCTCTATAAAATTCAGAAAGGGTGATCTGTCAACGATACCCAACAGTATAAATTTCAAAAACAAGAGTTTAAATCAACCTAAAGATATAGTGGATTCGTTTGCAACATTTTTTCAGGAAATTATACACCAACTGATAATACTGTTAAAGATTCTATGAAACACTAAAATTATAATAATATAGTTAACATTACCCAAGTAACCGAAAATGGTACCAACTGCTTTAAAGAAATTAAAACCTAAGCCGACAAGTGGATCTAATAATGTTCCGACATTTCTGGTGAGAGACTGTGTACAAGTATTTTGCAAACCTCTTACTATTATTTTCAACCTTATTTAAAACATTAAAAATGGCAGCAAAAATGATATATCGAACGATCGCCCTATTACAATTCTGAACAATTTCTCTAAAGTATTTGAAATACTTGTGCATACTTTCATTTCAGTTTCGCCAGATCATTAGTCCAACCCAACATGGTTTTATTGCTGGTCGCTCTACTGTAACTAATCTAATCTGTATAACCAGAGAGCGAGACGTGTACCTCAATGCATTTTTTTTTTGTTCGGTAAAAGTTATTTGGGCGATTGTAACCACAACCAGTCTATGATGGCGCCACTAGTAAATAGTAAGAAAATTTAAAATGCTTTAGGGCGGGAAATTCAAACATGGATTCAGAAATAAATAGTTTTTCTATACAAATTTACAAGATAAACAAAAACTATTGTTTCACTGTATATTAAAAAATATAAAAGCTTCCAATAACATCAATTTTTTTATCATATAAATAATTATTTCAATAAAGGAAGTTTTAATCAGTTTAATATAAGCAGTGAACATAGTTTTTATTACTCTTATAAATTTCGCTAAAAAAAACTTGAAAGAAAATTCTATTGATTATTAAATATTTAAACTTAGAAAAATAATACACCAAACTCTTTTTCTATAAATTATATTTTTGTAAGGTACAGAAAAACAAACTACAATTGCTTTTTAAAAAGTACCTCGTATCATTTTGTGACAAATTATAAAGAAAGTAACAGTTGTTATATATTCATAATATATTTAAAAACTAATGTAACAAATATTTTATAAAGTATAGAGTATATCGATACCTTTTTGCCAGACTATCATTTGCCATTTGAACAAATGTCGCTTACGTTAGTCTGGCAAAAAGGTATCGATATGTTATGACTGTTTATTTTAATAGAAAGCATGGAAACGAAACAAACACACACATACACTCAACACAAATGTATAAGGCCCGAGTCGAGTAAGTAAACTGGATCGAAACCTGCTAGACCCATTCCGTACACCCCCTGCTAACTCCTCTTAGGGTCATCAAGATCAATAGAGTTATATGCCATGTCTTCTAAAAAGGAATGAAGGATGACATACTATCATCATTTAAACAGGACATTGCTGAAGGCTTACCCCTGTTATTTCGTTTTTTTGTGTAGCTTGTGCGTGTGCATTCCTGTTATGTCCTCAGTCATGTAAAAGTTTTCCTAGTCTCCTAATTTGATAGGTGGACCTTCTCCAACTAGTAGTCTAATCTATTCGATCTGTTCTGCAGCAGGAGGTACTTTTCAAACATAACAAATAATAATAAACACTATTTAAAGATTAATACATTTTTGTAATTTTTTGTCATTGTCCCTTACCTGTCTCTTATACCACCAGGGTATACCTATTTTCCATATTCCCTTAATTATAGATTACCTTACAATGTTTGAATGAATATAACATTTTACCCATGAAAAATCTAATTTCGTATTTAACTCTTTTTCAATTTCATTTAAAATAATTGGTATATTACAATTTATTATCAAGGAAATCTTCTAATAAAGTTACAGCAAATCCTACTTAAACTACTGGTTGTTCTGCAGGATAAATTACCTTTTTTTGAGATTGATCTCTCTCTAAAATCTAAAACCGACCTGATGTCCCCAAATTTATTTTCTAATGCATCCTGATTTAAAATTCTGCCCTTTTATGATTCAATTTTTTTTTTCTTCCTTTAGAATGGCTATTAGAGGTAGGTGTATGTAAGAAACAGCCAATCTTTAATCATTTCAAATGTCCTTTGCCAATACTACATGTGCAGATTTTACTTTTTTAGTATGTAGAAACTTTGTGCTGTCATTAAAGCTGTCCAGACATTCATCTACCTACTTAATGAACAAAAGTAGCTGTAACAATGGATCTCTGTTCCAATTCACCTAAAATAATTATAGCCATTTTGTAATATATTATTAAACACACTGAATACAGTGGTTTTCTTAATAAATTGGAAATTACTTACCTCTAGAAAGAAACGTGTACAAAAACGCGAGTTTGGTTCCAGAAATTGCTTCATGCAAAAAATAATATGCAAAAATAAACATTCTCCCCCAAAGGAAATTAATTAAACAACAAAATCAGACTCAAAGAAATAAACGAGGCCCAAATTAAATTAATTTTAATTAAATGCATACGTTCATAACAACATTCATAACATTGTCAGTTGTCAGTTTTAATCGATACGTCGACGTCAAAAAACCAGCAACATCAGCGACCTCTTAGATTGGTGTTAGTTTTATTGGAGGGAGATAAATATATGTAAAGATCAATGTAAAAGAGAAAGAAAGTCATATATGTAATTTAAATGGACCACCGAATAATTTTTCCTATTATGTTACACGTCTCTGTTGTCTCTGGTATAACTCAGTGTATTTCTGAAGTTTTGGATAGAAGAAGTCAGATTGATGTTATTTACACTGACTTTTTCAAAGCATTCGATAGAATTAACCACAAACTTCTCTCTAATAAGTAAACTATCGACCTAAAATTTTTCTATGAAATTTCTACTTATAATGATTGTCTATTGATTCTAGATAATCTTAACCGCTTAAACGAATGGTGCAAAATAAATAAATTACCGTTAAATATGAAAAATTGTAATGTAATGACATTTACTAGAAAGGACACGGCAATACCATATATTTATTATTTACAAAATTTTACACTAAATCGGTCAGAACAGATTAAAGATTTTGTTGTTTTCTTTCATCCAAAATTAACGTTAACATCTCACATTGAAAAATCAACTGCTTC
Source organism: Psylliodes chrysocephalus (assembly GCA_927349885.1). Lineage (NCBI taxonomy): Eukaryota > Metazoa > Arthropoda > Insecta > Coleoptera > Chrysomelidae > Psylliodes > Psylliodes chrysocephalus. The sequence goes on along the minus strand of OV651815.1, from coordinate 18,233,212 downwards.
TGCTTATAGAATGTTAGGTTTTGTTATAAGGAATATGAGATTATTCAATGACTTCTCAACGATAAAAATACTTTTCTCTTCACTGGTTTTGTCAAAATTACAACATGCCAATATCGTTTGGAGTCCGATATCTTCAATCACATTAATCATTTGGAAAGATTTTTTAAATCAGCTTGTTTTTTTAAGTGATGATCCCATAAGAGGAATTCCACAAAGTTATTATTTAAACCGTTTTAATACATGTGCAATGCACTCAGTGATATTTTTGTTCAAGTTATTAAATGACAAGGCGGATTGTATTTCATGTTTGAAAATGTTAAACTTTCACGTTTATTTAGATTTAAGTTCATATATGTATATAGAAAAGAATAAGCATTTAAGTTGATTCTTAATTATTGTAATATTCCTTTCCTTATCCTCTAATTAGAAGCAACCCTGTTGGATATTGTAATAAATAAATAAACAAAATACATAATTGAAACATTGAAGCAAAAAGTTCGGAATTTTTTAGACTAAGACGGATCGGAATGCGGTTTTTTGCATTCGTTTCTAAAAATTTTTTGGAAAAAATATCCCTACTTTTTTTCTAAAGGCGGTTTATACATGCATGGATTTGCTGGCGCCAATAGCTTTGTCAGCAGAAATTTCGCGCTAGTAACAGTTTACACGTTCTTTCAAATATGCAACAGTCTGGCGCCAGTCTCATTATAAACGTGTAGTTTTCTAGTGTTGAGTGGGCTGAAAAAGTAAAAATGTCAGTTGAAATTTCACGAAAAGCTTTCCGAATAGTTGCAAAAATATTGATTAATGATATGATTGCTGATTTAGAAAAAAGTAAAAATGATAGAAGAAAAGGTTGTATATGGGTAAGAGGGTGGATATCTCGTAGAAACACCTTGGGTGCCTCTGGGGGTCTGTTAACAGAACTGGCGAGAGATGATTTCGAGAATTACAGAAATCATTTACGTCTAACGGAGAAAAGTTTCAATGTTCTCTTGAATTGTGTGAGACCATACATTCAAAGATTGGATACAAAAATATGAGTTTCTATACCAGCAAAAGTAAAACTGTAAATAACGATAAGATATTTGTCGTCTGGTGATAGCTTTGCATCTTTGCAGTATTTGTATCGGGTTTCTAAAAGCACAATATCCAAGTTTCTACCCGAAGTTTGGCACCCAAGGATTACATCAAGGTAAGTAATTATCATTTAATAATACAGAAAACTAGGAAACACATTATTCAAGGTTTCCAAACTCAAGTAAACTTGTTACTGCTTGTGATAGGAGATCGTTTGATTGTGTGTAAGAACTGTAAGTATTGTTTGAGTTGAAAGTGATTAATTTCCATCATTATCACTGTGTATCAACACCGATTGATTGTTGATGTCAACAGATAAGGGAGATTCTGTATTGCTTATGGTTGCATAATCAGAATGTGAACAATCTATTGATTGTTGTTTTTATTATTCTTTGAGCGTTGTTAAACCAAATAAGACTGTATGAAGGCCATAGATTCTAGGGCTAAATGTTCTGGAAGCTTTTGAAGGTGGCATGCAATCGATTTTCCAAAATAGTCAAATTCATTATTATTATCAGCAGGGGTATTAAGCTTTTCAAAAAGCTCTCGTAATTCCTGTATAGTTTTGTCAGTATGACTTTGTTTTCTTGTTGTTAGCCAAATCTTCATCCTTTTTGGAGCAATCACAGTTGCTGGTTTTCTATTAGTTGTTGACATTTTTGGTGTGGGAGGTATGGTGGGATTAGCAGAAGGACTCATTACCTCGTCATCATCGGTATAATCTAAATTTGTGATTGTTTCCCTTGGGTTTCCTTACTTTCCTATAAAATTAAAAAAAATACCATTGCAGGAACCAAATACTGATGAAGAATGGGGAAAAAATATTAAAGGATTTTTAACATGGTGGAATTTTCCACACTGCTGGTAAGCATGTTGTAATAAGGTATCCAACTCGCTTTGGATCTAGTTTTTATAATTATAAAGGATCATTTAGCATCCTGCGGATGGCCGTAGTGGACTATCAGTATTGCTTTACATATCTTGATGTTGGTGTTAATGGTAGAGCATCTGATGAAGGTATATTCTCGAGATGTGGTTTTAACCGATCAATTGAAGATAAAGTTCTGAATCTACCGGAAAATGCGCTTTTTGTAGCAAATGATGCCTTGCCTCTCAAAACACATTTGATGAAGCCTTACTTACATCATGGACCTCTTATCTCGGGCACGTCGAATTGTAGAAAATGCGTTCGGCATTTTAGTTTCCCGATTCCGAGTATTTGTGCCCAGACAAAGCTGATAAAATTGTAAAGCCAGCTTGTTCTTTACATAGCTGGTTAGACTGTCAGTCTAACAATACATTGCTCTCGGTAATGTAGATGAAGAAGACTTGAAGTCTTTATAGAAGGATCTTGGAGGAAAGAAAGAATGGATACATCTTTAGTTGATATAACTACTACTAATGAATCGCGTAATTACTCCAGGAATGCAGCCGCAGTTCGCAACACATTAGCTTGGTTTATGGGTGATGGAGCCATACCATGGTAAATGAAAATGATTAATGAAAATAAATAACGATAATCAAGTTGATAATTAAATGTAAGAATTTTTGAAAATAAAACATACATAATATGTACTTACGAGTATTTCTGTAGATTGTGACTCTCTGCTTTGAACTACGTCGTATAATATCCTGTCGGCTGTGGGAAACTACCCTACTTTGAGTTTATATAATTTATATCTTTCTTTTCCCGACGTGTTACTTTTTTGAATTTTTAAAAGTTTTTAAAATATGCATTTCTAATCGATGGAATTTTCGCTTTGACTGCTGCTGAATCACACCCTGCTATAGCCATAGCTTTGGTAATGTTTTGTATATGCTTTCTCACGCAAGTCTCTATTCTTGTAATGTGACGAAAAGATATCCTATAGGCAAGGATTTTCCTCGTACACTTTCAAGAACTAGATTGTTGAACTGGATTTGTATCCCACTTTTTGCTCATTTTGCGCTTTTCACAGAAAACAACTTGTTGAAAATACCCTTCATGTGTGCACTGGCGCTACAGTTTACACTTGCAATGTTTATGTTTACTGTCGCGCAAATACTAACTGGCGCAAAGAAAAGTTAGAAGGCAACTAACTTTTTGCATCTATGTGCGCACGGAATCACTAGCGCGCCAGTAAACGTTTACACACGCAAAGGTTTGCAAACTGGCGTCCCATTAGCCACTGGCGCCAGTAAATCCAGTCATGTAAAAACCCGTCTTTTTTGTGTCGTTGAATTCAAATATGGCATCGGCGAATACCCCTCGGATACCTGGTGCGCCTAAACCAGGATGTAGTCGTCATTCCTGAGAATTTTCCTGACCAAATCATCAAAAAAACCCGAAAATCATTGAAGGGGCATTTTTTAAGTGCTTAATTCAAATTTCACGTCGAGAACCCCCAAAAATTCTTATTTGCACAATTATTTAATCTTCCAAAATCTGTCTTAAAAAATGCATTTTTTGAATACATATTTTTTCGATTTTTCGATTTTTCGATTTTTCGATTTTTCGATTTTTCGATTTTTCGATTTTTCGATTTTTCGATTTTTCGATTTTTCGATTTTTCGATTTTTCGATTTTTCGATTTTTCGATTTTTCGATTTTTCGATTTTTCGATTTTTCGATTTTTCGATTTTTCGATTTTTCGATTTTTCGATTTTTCGATTTTTTGATTTTTCGATTTTTTGATTTTTCGATGTTTTGATTTTTCGATTTATTTTTCGTGCTGTCGTGACGTCATACCGTGACTAATGGATCATTATTCACTAGTGAATAATAGGTATTATTATTCTTAAGGAAGTACAAGTATAATGAATGTTTTATAGAACAGTCGTGGACAAATACATTTAACTGCTGCAGATCCAACACCAACAGTCTAAGAGGGTTCCGTTCTGCGTTCATAGATGGAGATGATCGCTTGCTAGATACTGGAGGAGTGGACATGCGTACTATGCCCAGTCTCGAATTTCTAGTATTTACTATTCAGTTTTCATTGTACTTTATTACTTTTACATGTTGTTAATTTAGAATATTTTATGAATATACTTTTTTCTCTATTATTATATTATATAGCTGGACTAAATAAAATATCTATATTATTTTATGTTGGAATGCCTGAATGCTTTCTTTTTTACTATAGAATTTATACTTCAAACGGTACTACTGGTCAAAGAGGCACTATCGAATCGCCTATCTGGTCATGTGCCTGGCACATGGCCTTTATTCAGCAGTCAGTATTAATAGGGTAAAAGGCATGTAATTTCCTATTAACATCCCATTAATAGGCCATGAATTGCTAATATTTTTATTTCTAGACATTAAAGGGAAATATTACAATTGGAGGGCAACAGTTATTGGGTATTTTATTCCCCTATATAAAATGTTTGTTGAGATGTTGCATTAGTAAACATAAAATATAAGTGTTGTATTCTTGGTTTACGTGTTACGTATTTTATTTCAATTAAATTTATATCATAAGCTGATAAAATAAATATATGTAGGTGGTATTGTTGTTGTATGTACGTCACTTTTTAAAGTACCAGTTAAAATAGTGACGACCAGGACCTTCCTTAACCCCTCTGTCGCCTTTATACAGGCATAAAAATGACGCGCTCACATTTTAATAATTATTTTTTAAACAAAATATTTAATTAAATACTAACATGCTATTTAACATCGTTAAAACAAAATATAAACCTAAATAGTTATAATAAAAAATATTAAAGTAAATAAAAAAGAAAACCAAAACATATACACAACAGAAGCTCTGCATTTTATTTAACCATGAATTAAGTTGCAGATAGCAGTATAAAAAAATAAACTAGAATTTGGTTTTTACTAGGTACATAAGTATATTTTTTGACTTACATTATTGCGTACTAAGTTATTAGTGATCCAAATTTTGACAGATATCATTTTAAATTGCTGTTATACTCAAATTTCTGAGCCATGGTAGATCTCAGATAATTTTTAATTTGGGAACTGATTACTCTTCAGATGCTGGTAAATTTAAAAATATTTGCAAATTTACAACTAGATTGGGGAATAATGATAATCAATTATTACTGCAGATAAATAAATTTTAAAATCTCTATCGGTTCCTCTATATGTGTTAAATATTTATTAAAGTTTGTTGCTAACTACATCCTTTGATTCGCCTTGTGTAAATGCCAGTTCAAGCTTAACGCTCAACGCATTTTTATTGTAAATTGTCGGGTATTATTTCATATAGTACTTATTTATTTATTTATTTAACGTCGGCCTATTTCTAACTAGAAGGTTTAAATACCGACGCTGATGAGCTACCCACAAATACCAGAAATATTTACCTAGATCGTTCGGTGTTTTAACCATCCAAGTATCATTTTCAGATGTATCAAAGTATACAAGAAAACCATAAAACCCTTTTTTAAGACACTGATAAAACTTTTGAAGTTGCGAGATAGCCTTAGGGCTGCTATAAATTTGTTTTAAGAGTAAAAGGGAGAATCCTATAACGGTTCTTAGGAGTATTTTTAAAACAATATATTAAAACTATTTTTAAATCCTTTTCAAGGTTATGATAAGTGGAATAGGCATAAAAACTTTACAAAACTAAACAGTTTTTAGAGAATTAAATTTAAAACTATTTTAGCTTTATTCTGTTTTATTATACTCTCTGACAGAATCATTTTGTAAATATGTTGGGAATACTGCCATATTACAAATTAATCATTATATAGTGTATGTTTAATTTGTTTGGATACACTTGTTATTCCTTCAATTTTCAAACACACACCTAAGTACTGTTTAAATCAGATGACCATAACCAAAACTCACTCTTGAGCTTCTTATTTACTCTACGAACAAGTCATTCAAATTATAAACATTTGTAATAATATATTAACCATTTTTCTCTTTCACTGATCATTTACAGAATATTAGGAGCCTCTGAATGTTTCTTTGGTATTTGTTAAAATGAATTTAGTAAACACTGAGGATAAGGAAGAAACATATACATTTTTTTAATTGTCTTTAGAATTTACCACTTTTCTTTATATTGAGCAATTTATTTTTCAACGTCAGCATCATGCGATTGGGTTGAAAAGCTAGGTTATGCTCTAAAACAAACTTTAGTTCTTATTAAAACTACATAGTTTTAAAAGAGCCCTATCGTTTAATAGATTAAATAAATTATAAAAATTATGTTGTAAAATTATAGAAAATGTACCTAAAAGGTTCTGGGATCAATTTAATTTAAAGTATAATCCTAAAACACTTTTTAAAACTGAGTTTTAAAACTTACTTGAGATAACTGCTAAAAAGTATGCCTCTTTAACACCAAACACACCTTAGGAGTATCTTCAAACTAAATAGTTCTAAAATTACTTATTAAATAACCTTTACAGGACAGCGATAAAGCTTAGTTTAGTTTAGGATAAACTAGTTTTCTTAACCCATTACGGGCCAAGACAAGTAATACAAGATATATTTATATTTTTTTTATTAAAGTGTATTTAAAATGCATAAATTAAGACTTATTTTCAAAAAAAAAAAATGCTAAACATAGTTGTTGGAGAAAAAATTGTGGGTGCGTATACGCATGCTTGGCCAAAAACAGTTAATAATATTACAAAGAAAATTAATTTTTTTAAGTGGAAATTTTCAAAGCAGTCTGGGTGCAAATGCACTTTACACTTTTTACACAGATAAATACTGTTACTTTTGCAAAATCGACACTTTTTCCTTGCACTATTAACCTCCCCAATTATGATATGTCCGATGTTGTGAAATCTGGAAGAGCAGATTTAGAGGGTCTTTCATTGTTTGAACTGGATACTGTAGTATTTGAAGTAACATATATATTCTCTTCCTTTCCGTCATGCTTTAGCAAGGAGAGTGCTAAGTTCGAGCGAAATTCTACTTATGACATTTTGAATTCATTCGCTATATTATAGATTTTCCAACTGTTTACCACCATGCTGCCTATCAGATTAGTAAACAAAGGCCACCACCATTTTTGCCTGTTATTCCGATGCGATAGTTGGAGATACCCGTTATCATGGAGGTCTACCCCACCCATATATTTATTATATTGCTGGATTACATTTGGCTGAGGGATAAGTACTTTCTTGCGCTCCTTCCGATTATAGCGTTTTGTCTGCATGAGTGGTAAAATATTACATGCATTTGTCATTACCGTGACTACAGAATTGTCATTCCATCTTGTTACAAGATCTCCCAAGATTTGATCAAATGCGGAAGTATAAGAGCCTATTGCCTTTTTTGCCATGGCTTTTTTATCTTCAACTGGACATTTAGCGGTTCAAAAAGGACGTGAAAAAGTTATCGAAAAATATTTTATGCTGTTGTGGATTTTCTACCACAGACAATAGTTCTAAAACAACTCTTGTTCCTAATGGTTATACCGTTATACCGTTTTCGGCCAAGGGTGCGTATATGCATCCATTACAAATATATGTCAATATGACAGTCTATTTGTAAATATAAGAAAAAACAAATTACAGGACTATCAAAATAAATGTTTTTTACTTATGTGATGCAGAAGAAAAAATAGTTTGCTAATATTTGCTAGCTAAAAAAATAATTGTTTGAAACTAGGTAAAAAAGTTTAAAATAGCACATTTTCAAGAAAATATTTTAAATAAAAGAAAAGAAAAATTAAAGAAATAAAAATATTAGTATATTCTCTGCACGGTTTTCATACGATTTTTTGAATAAAAAACCACTCAACTTCATAAATGAGCTCAGAAAAAAAATTGGAATAAAAAGGTGCGTTAACGCATCTTTGGCAGATAATGGATTTTCTTAAACAGATTTAAAGGAATCTAAAATCAAGTAATAAGATCAATTTATCCTAGCAAAAACTGTAACAAAATAATTATTAATGTTTATGCTTTTACAAAATCCTAATAAAACATAAATAAATAAAGCTTGTTTCTCCTAAAAATGTTACTTGGGTGTCAAACTGGTCCGAAAATGACGTCATTATTACGTTACTTTTGCGTCAAAAAATCACATCGACGTATTTGACCAAAATTCAATGTGATTATGACGTGAAACGACGTCCCTTGCTATCTGGGATAAAACGAGCTTTTTCCGCCTTATACGACAATTTTTTTTATCTAAAGTAGCGGTTTTTTCTTTGTCGGAAGTAGATACGCCGAACACATAGTTTTTTTTATAAATTGGTTAACCAAAAATATACAATAAATCCATTTTTATTATATTGCAGCATAAAAAAAACCATTTGTCTGCAATGTTAATACGATAGAACTTTTAAAATTTTAAGCCTAGCTTCTGTGAAATGCTTTAAGAATAAAATTTAGTTATGCATATTTTTATATTCAAAAAGTAATTATAAATTAATCGTTAAGTTTGGCCGCCTTTGTGCTTGCACAACATGCATACCCCTAAGAACGGAACTGGTGATGAGTTTAATAGGAAATTGCTATATAATCGTCAACGTAACCGTATATATAATCAAAATTAAAATTTGCGCAGGTAGAAGTATTTTATTGACTATTCCATTGATATCGGTTAGCGGTCTACTATAAAAAATCAGGGTTTCAAAAATTGGAGCGGAATCAATTATTGGCTGTATTTAGAATTATGTGTTGCTATCGCCATCTATACGACAGTAGATACATCTACAACTACTAGTTAATCATGAAATTTAAATATTATTAGAAATCTCGGTACAGTATTTTTTACGAAGAAAAATAACGGAAACTGTATCTAAAATTAGTGATAATTATATACAGAAATACAAAGGAAAATAGAATGTAAGTTGCCATCTAGGTATGGATAACTACATGTGTCAGTTGATTAAAAAGAAATCTTTATATTATTCAAATTAGCTGTAAAAATAAATTATAGGGTCCCATCTATTTGTTATATTTCTAACCAAGGAAAACAAGAAATTAAATAACTCTATTTTCATTTAATATTTCTGTGGCTAGATGGCAAATGTGTTGAAAAAGTAAAAATAAGTAACCAATAATATCAATCTTTTCAACTTCCAAATATTGACAATAGGTATGTCATATCTGGTTTTTAACATGCATTCTTATCAGGAAAATAATTCACATACGGTATCGGCCAACGAATACCTTCTAATATCCCTTGGCACAAGTGCGTGTAAAACTAAAGAGAATCAGCACTAGAACAAGCAGGAAAAAAAAACAGCGATGCTAGCCTCTACGTCCTGGCGAACGTTACAACGCGATCGGGTAGTATAAATGTCAACGCTGGTTTTGTTTCCTTCCTGCTTGTTCTAGAGCTGGACTCTCTGTAATTTTCACACGTAGGTACTTGTGCCAAGAGATATTAGAAGATATTCCTTGAAGTTCGTTAAAAAACAATAGATTGTATGTACATATACATATGTTAAAATGACCAAAAATTGACATAGTCGTATATTTTTTCTAACCACAATTTGTAAATAATCTTGTATACAAGAGAAGTTAAACTACTAGGTATGGCCATACGAATCTTTTGAACTGATGTAAGTAATATGTAGTTATCAGGGGGCGGCGAATACATGAGTGCAAGGGGCCGACTGCACCCGAAGAACGATATTTTAGGGAGCATGACATCCTGTAAGCGGAGGTAGACGCCATTTATAAAATACAAAAAAAAAATAATATATAACAATACGCAAAAAGTACCGTGTTTGTGCGAAATGAAAAGGAGCAGTCCTTGTAAAGGAGGGAACGCATTTCGGTTAATAAATCTTTAAATTATCATGCACATGTTTATTATTGTTCGGTCAGTCTTCTTGTAGTGAATTACATGCACTAAATATCTTCTTCACATTTTCATTGTGTCATATGCGTCAAGCAGAAGGGCGCCATTTCAGTGTATTTTACGTGGTCAAAACATATGTTTACGATTTTTTACAGAACTTATTTTTCACTGGATGGATTTTAATGAAACTTTGGCAGATTATAGAAAAATGTTTAATGATTGAAATGAGACATTTTCATTTGTCCTGCTATTTATTAAATACTATTAAAAAATATAAAAAAGTGATAGTCACAGATGTAGTTCAAAAAACTTTATAGCATTCTACATATTTTTCTGAATATTCTTGCCAAATTTTAATAATCAATGTTGCGTACTTTTTAAGTTCTGTACAAAATACGATTTCATCTAAAATTGATAATTTCACTACGTCCATGTTGTTTTTTAGTTCAGGACCTAAATTATAGATGTCCGATGAAGCAAAAGTAGCGAAAGCTTCGGCGCCACGTTGCCATATTTTAAAATTGTCTTGATTTTAGACAAAACTATATTATTATGGTTATTTACAATTTACACAAATATAAATTATATATACAGGGAGACTCATTTTTTAACGTTTTCTTATTAAGACGAATTTTTAATAAAATTTGGTGCTTTGTCTAAAATTAAAATCTAAATTAACCAATATTTAAAATAAATGTCTTTATACGAGGAAAAACAAAAGTTTGTATTAAAGATGTAATTTTTTTAATGTATGCTGAGTTTTTTTTTTTTTTGTAAATAAAGTGTGAATTCGGCAAAATGGGCATGAGTTGGTTATTCAATATGTTAACTATCATGAGAGAAATATTCATCAATGCAATAAAGTGATGCTACTTTGAAGGCCAGTAATGTAATAATATATTTATTAGGCTATTAGTGACACCGATATCTTTTTGCTCCAGTTCATGGTTTCAAAAAATAAAATAACACTCATGACTCTTTCATTTACTCTTCAAAAATGTTTTTTATTAGGAAGGATAAAATGAAAAATTTCTAAGTATCCAGTAAAAGCTTTATTTAATTCAATAAATAGGTATGTAAATAAATAACAAAATATTCCTTTCAAATGGCCTCTCTGGATTTCAGTCGTTTTGGAATATTCCTGTACACAATCTCTGGCATTACATACTGATTATAAAAATTTAGTAATTTGGGTAAAACATTATTCTGCCAAAAATGTTGGTCTCTTAGAATGACTTCTATATGTAAGGGTTGTTCGTCGTTTATGTAAACTATAAAAAAACACATATCTTTTCTACAAATATTGAGCTGTCCTTGAATCTAAAAAAAAAAAATTATGAATTGAAAAAAAAATGCTACTATTATTTTTATTTAACGCTAAAAACACATTTAAATAATTTTATTTTCGTGCAAATATAAAAATATTGAAAGATGAAAAAATATTCAGGCAAATGATTTCAAATTCTCACTTGGTAATAGTAGTTATGATTTCGCTTTAACGACAGCATATTATTTTTTATTTCCAAGCACATTGTAGATTTTTTTTCTACTGCTTGCCTAAGTGTTTTTTTTGATTTGTGAACACTATGAAGGCATTTTATTTCAATAATGGCATTATCCCCTAAAAGAGCTATAAAAAAATAATAAAATTAATATGATTAATAAAATGACATGACGTATATGTATATTATTTCTTATACATTACCATCAGGAGAGGCTGCCAAAAACCCATGCACTTCGTCTACAAATATGCCGCATGTTCTAATATTTGCAGATGCTCTTCTCTTCCAAAATAATTGCAAAGCAACACTTTCATTAGCTCTACCATATAACATGGCTTCTGACGTGAAATTGGTTTCGTAAAGGATTTTTTTTACTAGGTTATGACAAGGAGTAGTTTTCCTCCTCTTCACAACTTCCCCAAATACAGATGCAGTTAATCGGTTTCGTCTTTCACTTCTGTATTGAGGATTATCCCACTGTCCCCTTGTTTTACTTTCTATTAAAATAATGTCCTCCATTGAAACCTAAAAGTAAAATATTTGAAATTATACATATAATATAACGTAGTATATAATTTATACATATAAAACGAGTTGTAAAATATTTACCTGCATCCTCTTTAAAATTCGTGATACCTCAGACTCATAATTTTCATTAGAAATTGTTGCAGTTGGCACGGAATTGCCATAATCTGTTTCGGGTCTTTTTAAGTTGGTTTTTGATTTTTTTTTACAACCGGTTCGTCTTTTCTTGTGACAGTCATGATTGTCTTTAAGGTTTTTTAAATATTTTTTAAAATTTTCACCTGCTGATCTTTGCGTCACATTTTCCCAGACACTTTCCTCCCAGCAAATTCCCAAATTGTATCTGAGTGCTGCTATGTAAGCTCTAGTCTCAAAAGATCCTCTCTGGGTTAGATTTAATCTTTTTCCAGCATTAAATTTACAAAGCAAAGACATAAACATTTCTGCTTTGTTATTAGTTTCGTTAGCTTGTAAATTGCCAGCCATCATAATTAGACGATCTAATGAAGCTAAAACATAAAAATCGAATAAAAAACATGAGATTGTTCATTATAATTAACAATTTAAACACTTGCAAATATATTTTGACCTAAAAATGCTGCATTTTAAAGTAAATATGGCAAGATAAAACCTATGGGCCGTAGGGTTGATTTGTTAAGTATGCATAAAAGAAGTAGTAAAGGTAGCAATTTGCCTAATATAATGATAATAAATAATTTCTTACCTTTTATATGGTAGAAAATACCTGAACTCTCTAGTGTCGGAATTAAGCTTTTTGTTATATTTCCAACAGTAGTACAATAACTCTCTGAGCAGCTGAAATGGTCTTCAAAAACATGATGTGGGCCATTTTCTAATTCTGTTTTTAAAATATCTACTGTTTTATTAACATTTTCATATATAATGCGCTTTGATATGTTTTGCAATTCTTTTATTTTAGATACGGTTAATAATTTTCTGCCCTCAACATTTAATTTCGTATCCTTTTGTAATTTGTACAGAGCCTTCCCATAATTTTTTACTGCGTGATTTTTACATTCAATTTTATCAACTTCCATTCCATAAGGAACTTTCATCATTATATTGGCATATAAGCTGGAGTCTCCATCGGCAACTAACTTCCGGTATTTCAATCTGTGCATATCAATGCTTTGCATAAATCCTTCTGTGATGATATCTGTCTCCATAGAGGCAGATGCTTTGTTCCAATTTTTAAAACATACGTGATGCCTAGGATTTTCTTTTTTATTGTGGGCTCTAGCACACACACTGCAATATTTATTACGAACGCCAATGTACAAAATTTTGGAAGTTAGCTGTCCAATGATTACACCCTAAAAATTAAAAAAAATACCATTACTCATTTGTTAAAAAGTATTAAATATAGGTAGAAAATATGTTAAAGGAATGTTTTCAAACCAGAAGGAATATATGTATGATTTTACTCCCTAAAAATACATGGCTAACAATTTACCTGCGGAAATGATTGTCATTTCTATAACAAACACATTTGTCTCGCAAAACCATAAATATGAACTCAAGTCATTCTGTAGACACTCTGTATATACTAGCTAGAAACTGTAATAATTATGACTTACCACACCAGATGCAGCATTATAGTTATGACCATATGATCGTTGACTCCAACCTCCATCTGCATAGACTGTTGTCCATACAGTTCCTTCCGCATCAATTTGACCACTTTCACTAGCAAGCCTAAATTCTTCTTCTCCGGCTTTTTCAACTGATTCCCATAATTCATCTTTCCACTTGTTTCCTAAGAAATATTCTATTGAATGGAACATTCTATAAGATAAGCTTGGTACATCCATACAACCCAGAAATTCTGACATATGACTGTATGTCCCACCACTTGAGAGAGTTCCCCATACTGCTCCCATATTTAAATGTAAGTGATTACCATGAAATCAAACGGAGCTATATTAATTTAAATTTTAAAAATCATGGTCTATTTGTTATTTAAATGGGAAACATACTTCGATCGAAAGGAACCACTTAAAATCAAAATTACGGGCTCAAATTTTAAGGGAAGTTTTTTTTTGATAAAAGGAACAAAATTTTTATGTGTCAGCGAATCAAAAAAAATGTTCGTTTTAAATGGAACACCCTAAACACATATATATGCCGACAATCTTTTAGGATGGTAGGAGACGCTAAAATACACAATTTTTGTTCTAAAAATGGATGTCCAAAAACTCTTCGTTTCCAAGATAAAAGTTTTAAATAAAATTCAAATTTTAATGAATATCTCGAAACATTTTAATTAATTTCAATGAAATTTTTAAAGTTTGTTGTTACCTATTTTAATAAATTATCTTTTGGACCTTTTAGCGTGTATCCAGCGTTATTATATAATTTTATTAGATTTCTGCTGAAAAAGAATACCACCATGTATATTTTTAAATTTTTATAATGGTTTTGATAAAACGTTATAAAATACAACTCTTTGTCTTTTTTTTTTGTTGTATAGCGCCTTTCGTTTTGAGATGTATTTTTAGTTGCTTTAGAGACGTGCATGCAAAAGTTTAGATATTATTTGTTTATCAGAAAGCGAAAAGAAATTCGCAAAAATATAAAGAGACAATAAAGTAGTATTTTTAGTTGCTTTATTCAAAACAAGTATCAACATTGTAAATATATAATAGACGCTATAACTTTTGGTTAAAATTCCCTGTATTTCGGACATGTGTTTATTCAACAAAAATATTTACCCCTACCGCCCTTCGGTTTAGTTTATTTTTGTTTAAACTTAAATTTTAAATTATTACGATATGAAGCAGTGCATAGGGATCGTACTTCCACATATTCTTTTATCACCCTTTGCATCAACCTACCCTTATCTCAAAATTTTCAATGGTACCCTGCATTTATTGTAAAGTATTATGAAAGAGCACACTTTTAAGTACATCCGTATTAAAAAATTACAAAGAATACTTTTTAGAATATTTTAATTTAAAATTTTGGCAAAATATTTTATTTGCTAGGAAAAATCAAGGGAGCTATGTATGAAAAGAATGTGAAATTTCTTGCCTCGATGCACTGCCTCACCCCCAAAAATTCAAGATTCCAATTTAAATTTTACCAAAAATAAAGCCGTCCAAAATTTTCAGGTGAACTCGGTATAAAGTTTAAATGACCTAACACCTGATTTCGATAGATGTTTTTGGAGACTTCAATCCACAAACCATATTTTTTTAAATTATAGTTTAATAATAGTAATAGGTACTTACCACCCAAATTTAGTACACAAAAAAACTACACAGTTAATGTAAAATTAACTAAAAATAATAAAAATATACTGGAAATATAATAAACACTCAAATTAAACTTACGAACACAAATCAAAAATACACATAACTAAAATAAATAAAACAAATAGCCCATGTATATATGTACTTATTTATTTCAATCATTATTTGGAAATAGGGGTAAATATACCTACCTATTTATAATAGATTAGGGAAGGTCAGTGCTACTAACAAATTCTTGATTATTATTTAATCGGATTATCCCAAGTACCTGCTGCTACCCTAATTAGACAGCTAAATATTTAATTCACCGTAAACGAGAAAAACCTCGCTAAAGAATTGGTAGACTGCCTAATAATATATTTCATAAATATGCGGTGTTGACAAATCTTTTTCACCAGACCAACTTATTTGAAAACATAAAATAGGAGTATGTTGCGTATATTATTTAGCTGGCCGATTTTTGCGATATAATGGACAAAATATGGAGGTTAGAGAGTGTAGCTACATCTACGTAGGAAAGGATTAACTAAAATTCACATTTAAATCATTGACTCAAAAACCGGAAGTGCTGTGGCGTCCTTAATTCTTTGATAATTTTCTATTACGATGAAGACTAGAGAACAGGAAGCGAATCGGCAATGGTCAAATTTCAAATGTCCGTCCTCCTTTTTATAAAACTGGCTGTAGTTTGCAGGTTGAACATCAGCGCTGTCAACTTTCTATGTAAGTCAATGTAAATAAAGTGTTTTTTTTTAATTGGTGAAAAGAATCAAAATTACGTGAAAAAGAGGTACCTGAGTACAAGTAACATCAGTGACAAAAAACATTATAGCAAGATTTGCTTCGTTCTAGATTGTAAAACGGGATACAAATCAGATGTAAAACTAAAGAAAAAAAGAAGAAATCAATTCAATGTCCTTTTAAAGCTTCTAATGTAAGTAAAATAATGTATTTATTTCTAAATATAATATTTATTGTAAACTAGTCACAACCCGTATCTTACGGAGTGTAGTTTATTGTATTACAAGTTTCTATAATATAAAATTTTACAGTCATAAATCCTGATTTACAAATAACAATAATTACACATTAAATTTAACTTAAAGAAAAGAAAATTTATTTTTTATAAAGTTTTATTGTTGGATGTAGAGTTATTACTGTTATCTTTTTTTTTAATCCCAATTTTGTCATTGTAAATATTTTTTAAAATGGCAAGGTAACCGCCTTGCTGATTCACTAGCCAAGAAAGCAGCCAACCAAATACTTTTTAAACCTGGCCCTTCTATTGGCCTGACAAAGTCGGTAGTGACAGATTCGATGTGAAATTCATGGAAAGATGGGGTGAAACAAGCAACTGCTTAGGACTTATGAATGCACTGAGCGATAGCTATATACAACTTGATCCTAAGTATTGCTATCGAAAATATTAACATACGAGTATAAAGCAAACAAAAAAATATTTCTGTATGTATGGTTTGTCCAATTGTGCCTCACCATGGGGTAGATTTAGACAGAGGTGGGGTACAATAGTATTCTTACTTTATTTAAACCTTTGTGTAAATAATTTTTAACAACTGAACCTATGAATATTTCTTTTTTAAGTAACTAACAAATAAACTTATTATTGGATGTTATATTGAAAAAATGAAACATTGAATTTTATGTAAGATGCTTGTCTGGACGTTCTTTTGTTTCCTGGAGGTTGTGGAAGTTTCGTCAAGATGTCATTACTAGGTATTGTGCTGATGTCATTTTGAATAGGATAGTAAAATCCACAGTTTGGTTGGAATTGTAAAAATTTAACTATTAGTTTATTGTCATGGTCGTCTAGCTCTTGTACTTGGCCCACAAAGTTAACAATAGTTTTCTTTGTTGCAAATTTTACCAACACAAAGTCGCCCACGGTAACATCTTCATCATTTACAAGATCATTAATGTCTTCATATTCGTTTTGTAAATCTAAGTCAGAATCTGAGCTATAATTAATTAGACCATCAGTTTTGACATTAGAAGTTATTGCTTTCACATCAGAATGTGACGAGAAACTTGAATAAGATTAATTTTTACTTGTTTTTTTTCTTGTCTTCTCTCGGACAGTTTTTGCTTTTTTATTTTCACAAAGTTTTCTTTTTACAGTGTTGGCTCGTTTTTCTCTGCAAACTCTATTATGTATTAGTATAAATCTTCCCTTCTTTCTAGAACGTCTGCTATTCTGTGTTGGCTGTAGTGTGGGAAAGGGTCGAATCTCGTTCAGATCTACGAGTTTTGAAGGTTCTATTCTAGAAACTTTATTGATAACATTTGTTAACACATCTTGCAATAACTGAGTTATAAATTCAAAGATGTCTACCGCCTCTAAAACTAAACTTTCTGAAATATGGGTAAGATCTAAGTCGTTGATGCCATATTCCTCAGACAGAAGTTACCATTGACCCTAGTGGTACGCAATTATTATCAGCTTGTGAACTTGTGGAGGGTCCATAGCTGAGAACTCCAGCAAAATCAGAGTCATCAAAATTAAGACTGTTTATTGGCCAGATTCCTTCTTTCATAAAGGACTTAATAATATTACATTAGTGTTAAGAAAAGTTTCACGATAATTTTCATCACTTAAAACTTATAATTTTATAAAAGTTTATGATGACGCTAGAACTAGGAACACCAATGTATACCCTAATGAAAGTGACTAACTTTACAATATCAATGGAGCGGAATATTTGAATGGTCTAGATAACCCCATGTACCAATCAGCCTCGCCCTACCCTAGTTTGTGCAACAAGAGTTGATATGATGGCTATATCGCACGAAGACGATATTTGAGAACGACGCCGTAGGCGGAGTGCTCAATCGTCTGGGTGAGATGTAGACAATCCACTTGAGTTGTACACTATTTTTTTTAGAACTCACTAACGAAAATTTACAAAAAAAAATAATTTAAAAATAATTTATGACTTTTAATAATTTTTAGAATAAAATAACCAAAAAAAAAGAAAAAAGTTCATTTCATTTTTCCCCATCCGAGAATCAAATTCCAGTATTTCGTGTGGAAGGCAAGAACGCTAACCACAGGACTACCTATTCTTTTATTCTTGTTGCT
The DNA here is from genome assembly GCA_927349885.1 of Psylliodes chrysocephalus. Classification (NCBI taxonomy): domain Eukaryota; kingdom Metazoa; phylum Arthropoda; class Insecta; order Coleoptera; family Chrysomelidae; genus Psylliodes; species Psylliodes chrysocephalus. The sequence goes on along the minus strand of OV651815.1, from coordinate 18,215,002 downwards.
TTAGTAGTCGTAATTAAATTGACTACAGATAGTTTCATTTAGAAATGCTATTATTTATTGATTCTACACAAGAATAGTCCATTTTAATGTATGTTTAATCTCAATAACTAAAAAATATACTGACAATTAGTTTATTAGAATTGTCATTTATTTAAAATTTTAAAAATAATAGCAGTCAGTTGATCAAAATATAAACGGTGATTGGTGGATTTAATTTTTTTGCAGTGTTCTCACTGCCTAGAATGGATATGAAATATATTTGTTCAGTTGAAGGCAATAGCATAATTTTTAGTTTTGTAATCTGTGCGTAGATAAGCTAATATCCATGTGGGTGTAGAAAAAAATATTACTTGTGACAATTTTGACGAAAAGGTGTTGGAACGCAGATTATTTAAAATGATTTGGTAACTTTTTACATAGTGTTTGAGAATAAAGTACCGTAACTAATTATAAAGACAATCTAAATATAAATTTTCTGTAAACGTCTCAGTCAGTGGCAGCTCGTTGTAATTTAAAATGGGTGTTCACTATTTCCAATAATTTTATCATTTGTAAGTTCAGATCAAAACTTTGTACAAGAGTCAATATCGCTGTTTTTTTTTTATTATTTGAGTTTGCATTAAGTGTAGTTATTATTATCAACATTATACTGTTTTCAAGCACTACAACTATTAATAAATGAATATTTCAGTTAGTGTAATATTTGTTTTGTTTTTAATACGTTGAAAACCATCTATAAATATTTTTAGTTAGTAAACTGACTTTTCTTCATAATTTGAGATTATTTTTAAATATATATCAGGTTATGTAGAAAGCTTGACATTGATTTTTGTGTAAAAATTTAATATGAAACTTTACCTACTATTTTTTAGTTTTTATTGTAAGTTTAACCATTTTCACAATTTGTCAAAGATGTCAAATAAACAATATATTTTTTAAATACCTTTTATTGGCAAATAAAATAAGAACTAAAATGTTTTAAATGTTTATTTTATAAGATCATTCCCATCACAATACGTAATATTACACAGACACAAACTAGAATAAAGATATATAATGCCAGTCATTCTAAATGGTACTCTTTGCAGTTTAACAGAGCCCCTTAGTCCCCATTTTCAAACAGATTGTTTTCACAATCAATAGGCCTCAACTCCTTATAGAGTTTGATTTTTACTAAAAATTTCATGTTGATATCGCTTTTCATTTATGATTTTTTTTAATTTCAACCCCCCTTAAATCCCCCATATTTAATCAGGTCTTTTTTTTTATAATTAAAGGGCTGCTTCTCCTTTTAGAAATTGATGTTTGCTAACAATTTCAAGTTTATATTATTTTTCGTTTTTCAGTTAGGATTTTTTTTTTATATTTTAACCCCCCTTAACTCCCCAATATATTCATATTTTTTTCAGTATCAGTAGGCTTTATCTTCTTATAAAGCTTCATTTTTACTAAAAATTTCATGTAGATATCGCTTTTTGTTTATAATTTAGGATTTTATTTTAATTTTAACCCATCTCAACCCCCTATATTTAATCAGATTTGTTAAAAATCAATAGGCTTTGTCCCCTTATAGAGCTTGATTTTTGCTTAAAATTTTCAAATTGATATTATTTTTCGTTTTTGATTTATAGTGCAGACAAAAAACGTGACATTGGACAGACAGACAAAGTAAACCTATAATACTCTTCACAAAATACTGTATGAAGAGTAGAAAAAAAAAATGGATGAGATAAAATAAACAATTTAAAAAGGTAACAATAATATTCAACTTCTTTTATCAAAGGATACTAAAAGTTTGAAATAGCAGCACATAATTGAACACAGAACACAGAAATCTGTGAACTAAACTAGTGACATACATATCGTAAAATTTTATCACACTTAATTTTCCATATTATGATCCTTTATATGTGTATTTCACAGCACATTTCAAAGTATTCTTGCACTCACTAATGTCCTACCCTCATGGCTGCTTTTGCATGTTCAAGTTTACTAAAAAAATAATATGTTTTAAGTTTTAATAAATAGAATAATAGTAATTTTGTTTAAATAGCTAAATCGGCTTCATCTGTATTTCCAAATTATTGTTTAATTGTAGATAGTATATTAATGTGTTTTGATATGTACTTATAGGATTGATTAGCCAGAGCATGTAGATATCTGGGATGTGACTTGTTAAGTGCCTAATCAAAATCACAATTTATGTTTGACTTATTTCTAGACTCTTTTCGAGACATTCTTTATTACCAACTGTAAATTAATTTACCAATAGCCTTATTTTTATTTAATACCTGCAGTGATTCAAATTACCATAACATCTAATATTTTTGAAAATACTAAATTATACAAACAAGGCAATAAAAATATTTCTGGTTTGTATGCAACAAACGATCTTGGTTAGAGGGTAAGACGATTAAAAATTGCAGGCAAACATAACTTTATATAGGTAAACTATTTAAATGTACATACCATTTCTTAGGTAAAATTTCTCATCTAGTATATTAAATTAACTCGTTAATCCATTTTTCAGATTCAGACTTTTAAAGTGAAAAACCATTTGTCTCTTTATCTTTACCAAATTTTTATTGTACATTTCCATAATGATGTCTAGTGACCTCATCAGAATAATTTAATTTTTCCTTTAAGCGGGTTTTGTGAGAAAAAAAATTACAATTTTTTTTCTTACTTCTTTCTTCATAGTATTTACAATTGAATACAAAATAGACCATTTTGAAGTAGTCTTTGGATGGTCTTAGATACTAAAACAAAATATAATACAAATTAGTCGTAAAAATTTATTATATGTAAATAAATCAACATAACCTTAAAAATTTTAATTTACTTTGCCTTTCAGGAACAATCGTTAAATTGGCACATATTTTTCAATTTATTGAAGACACAGTTCTTAATTAAACACATTTTTTTAAATAAGCACAATTAATATAATTTTTTTTTGTATTTAATAGTAGAGGAGTGACACTAATGACAGTGACAATTTGTTTGATTTGATACAGTGTTGCCAGAATATGTTTTTGTTATATACCAGATTTGTCTAAAAAATGTACCAGATTCCTTAAATGTATTAGATTTTTCGAATTCTATTTGCAATGACATCTAATTCATTGAAAGGGGAAAAAAGGGGGTCTTTATTGATAATGAACCCAAACAAGGAACACAATATATAAATTTTACACGTGAACACTGATGCACGCAGAAAGTACTACATCTAGTACAATTGTGAATTGTACTAGACTGGCAACACTGGTTTGGCAACCTTGTTTGTGAGCGGTGCGCCAATTAATGTGTTCTTTGACAGTTTGAAGGATCTGTTGTCTTCTCTTTTTAGCTTTATGCATTTCGGTATATCGTCTCACTCGTGTTAGGCTCACTCATCATAGTGCGCCACAGACACAGTATACTTAGGTATACTGTGCCACAGAGACGCGATCAGCCAGAGGACAATGATGTACCAAAAAAATATAGATTAACACGTATGAAAATAAAAATATTAAAATTAAATTTATATTTTTATGTTATTTATGTAATATTAAAATAATGTGTTTTTATGAAATTTAACTGGGTGTTCACTGCACAAAGGAACCAATGGAGAAACCGCCTCTGGTCTCAGTTTTTATTCTACAGGGTGATGAAGTGAATTTTATGAATAAATCAGTTTCTAAATATCTTCCTTTGTGATAAAGAATTTAAATTTAAAATATGTTCGTGTTAGTTAATTGCCATTATTAATTAATACACTTTATTACGATTACCCATTGGCGTAGAATCAAGGGCTAAGAAAACAATTTTATACCAAACTTTTTATAATCCCTATATTTCATAAACGTTAAGATTAATTATTATACCTCATGCAATTTGTCACAAAAAAATAACTCTTGGCTGATCTCTACAGAATACTCCATTTCCGAGATTTTTAGTATTAGTCCTACTAAAATATGAAATTTATGTACAATTTTATTAAGAGCCGATTTCATAATAAATATTAAAGGGTCCATTAACTAATGGGACCAAGATTGTAATGAGCGACGTAATCACGAGCAGCGGCTAATGCGCAACACTTCATTTAATACCTTAGCTCCATCTCTTGAATAGAGTTTTAACGACGAACGTATCAAAATAAGCTTTCTGATGCTATTACAAGTGAGTAGGTGAATTTATTCATTGTATAAAGAACTAATAGTAGTCTCACCTTATGGAAGTTTCATTGGAGCGAAATGGATACTACCAATAGATGGCGCTAGTGAATATGGATAAGTCGATATTCGTTTGCAGTGGGCGGAGTTGAGGGTCCAGCAGAAATTTTTGAGAATGACGAAGACCGATCGATGGATTTCTATTTTTAGCTCTTGGATGAAATTTTATACACTCGTGATTCAATGTTTGGACTATTTTCTATCTAATGTTTGTTATTGTGCGTTAGTGCGTTTACGGGTAGAAGGTATTGTGAATGAGTTGTGTTTATGTTTTATTACTGAATTATTTTACTGTTAATAAAGGACGAGTTCCCAACAAGAGTACCTACATGATTTTTATAAAAAAAATTAATTATAGTTTAAATTAGTTTTTGGAAAGTGTCAAAAATGTTTACCGAATTCAGTAAAATGATACTGAAAAATAAAAATATTATAGCCATTAATAATTTTTGAATTTTCAACTTTAACAGGTAGGTAAGGTACCTACCTAAGTACTTAGCATAAGTAATTATAAACAACAGGTTATTTCTTTAAGCTGGTACGTAACAATGTAATAAAAAAAACCCTTAAGATGGTAGGTAAATAATATAAATGAATTCTTAATATTGAAGTAAACACAATAGGTTCTATAAGGATTATTGGTTGGGGTTCGGCTCTGGGGGATAGGACATTTAGGGTCGAAATATTGAAACTAAACTTGGTATATGGATGTAATATCCCATAAAAATAAAAATCGCTTTAAAAAATTCACCCCTCCCCACCCCTATCTGATATGGTGAGGGTGGCATCCTCAAAAAATTAAGTTAGAACTTTTTAAATAAAACAGTTGAAGTCTACGATTTTTTATACATAAAAACCCAAAATTACAATTTTTTTTGAACTTAGAAAAAATTTCGACTTTAATCTTTAATAGTTCGGATGTGGGGGCTGGCATTTAAAAATAGTTACAAACGGCATAAAAATCTTATTTTTGGCATATTTACAATAAAAATGATTTGCAACATTTTTGTATAAATATCTTACCACCACCATCCCTTAGAGGGAGTTGGAAGGGGGAGCATCCCCAAAAAAATCAAGTTAGAACTTAAAAAATACAGTTAAAATCTACAATTTTTTATACATATAAACCCAAAATCTCAATTTCTTTATCAATTTATTAAATGAAATTATTTTTTTAATTTCTTTATTATATTTAATATTATTTCTACTTTTTCTAACAATAATCAACTTAAGATATCTACTTTGATTGAGCCAAAATATTTAGTAGGGGAAGTTTCTAATATTATACAAACATACTGTGTGTTCAAAAAAATATATGAATTTGCCTAAACATTAACCTTTATTTCTAAAAACAGAAGAACAATGTTACTTAAAAAATATATCTAGAATTAATATTTACCACTATCAAATCCTGGACCTGGACACAATTTTTTTTAATCAATACGGGAGAAGCAGAAGTGACATTTTTACAAATGAAATTAATTTCAACAAATTTATTTGAGATCATGTACAAGATTATTCATTATTAAAGACACCTTTTATAACCACTATTGCATATTCAAAAAAAGCTTTAAATAAAAGTTTGTGAATATGACTGACTTTTTTAAATATACCATAAAAACACGTATTCAGATTTCAAGGAATACAACACAAATAAACTTTTTTAAATGGGATACCCTCTATGTTATTAAATTTCTGGGATATATTGTTTTCTAATTTCACAAAGGTATATTATTGATAACCCTAGCTTATACCGTCTTGTTACGTTGTAACCGTCACTACCCCGTCACGTGCCCCTCGTATTTGGAAATATGGATATTATGTTAATTCGGGGAAATTGTCTCTGTCTAAAAATTACTGTCAGAGGTTGTGCGCACGCCTGGCCACCTGTTGATGTGAATACATCACGTTTTCTTGTTTGCTAAATTCTTTTTCAATTTTGCAGCCGAATGAATCAGTTGGTTTAGTGCTTTGTTAAGTGTTTCCGAACTAACTAAGGAACTGGCCCTGTAAGGACAGTAAGGAACTGGCCCTGTAAGGAACATTTGATAAACTAAGAACTCGTAGAACATGTCTAGAAAGTCATCATAGGCTGAGCTACATCTGGGACTGCAGAATATGTCTAGAAAGTCATCCTAGGCTGAGATACATCTAGAACTGCAGAATATGTCTAGAAAATCATCGTAGGCTGAGCTACAGTTAAGAGAGCGACACGGACCAGTTCGACCGTTGAAATCCGGAAACACACAAGATAAGTGTCGGCCAGGACCACACACAATTTTTGAGTCAAAGTTCATACTAGTCAATTTTAATTTTAAACGTATTATCTAGTCAAAAAACGTAAACCGTAAAATTTGTTAAAATCAATAAATTTCATTTTTCTTTCTTATTGTTAACTATTACTCATTAGGTAATTTATTTTAAATTAAAGCCGATTAATTTGTTAAAATCAATAAATTTCATTTTTCTTTCTTATTTGTTAATATCACTCATTAACTAATTTAGTTTAAATTAAAGCCGATTAATTGTTTTGAAATTTAAGTTCTTTTATTTTCCTTACTTTTAACTGACAAGTTAATGGCAAATTTACTTTTATTTTAGATCTAAAGGTATGGCGCCCAAATTAATTTAATTTAATTCTTTTAAGTCTTTTTAATTAAAGACCTTGCCATTGATTTGAAGGTAAATTCTAAACGAATCCCACTGACCCATTTTGATCTGAGCTAGGCCTGAGGCTTGTAAGAATTCTTATTATAAGGATTTTTACAATGATACCCAGGTAAGGATTAAAAAGTTAACGTATCATCTGGTGCAAAATATGTTTTTTAAAACGTAACAGTCTGTTCTCCAGTATAACGTTAATAATGTAAACATGAAAAAGTTAACATTATTAAAGTAAAAGCTATTGAAAATCACAACTATTATGTTTGATAATAAAATAATCCAAATATAGGTAAATAGTTTACAGTGAGGAAGAAAAAGTGTAAATATTTATAAGATATTCGACGTTTAATTAATCAGGAAAGAATAAAAATCATTCCGAAAATTGAATAAAATATTCATGTTAAATCCTGTGAAATATGCACGCCACTGATATGTTCATTTGATGACATTTTTACAAATTTCGGTCAATGTAAACATTATACAATAATAATTATGGCATAAAGGAAGGGTAATTTATAATGAATAACCCTGTTAGGTACCTAATAATTTTCAGTAAAAAAAAATTATTTCGCACTTTTTTACGTAGATTAAAGAAAAATGTAATTTCGTGTTTTCTTGGTGCAGACATATTCAAATCCAAAATGATGTATTTTCTTTTAACACATACCTAATACAAATTTATTAGCAAATTTAAATACTTGTTATTTTCGGTATATTTCTCCTTTAGACACACACATTTTTAGTTTCATTGTCAAAAGATTTAAATAACATTACCGGACCTTATAATATTCTATTATAATTTGATGATCCCGAGTGGCCATAGCAAAAAGACGTCTACTCGTGGGTTTGAACTCGGGACCTTTCGATTCATAGACGAGTACTCTAAATATTCGTTATGGAGGCTTACGAGAAAGTTTTACTTTTTAACGCTGATAATCAGATTGCTTTTAGTTTCATTAAAATCTCAGTTTATTTTTAAATATAGACGAATATCTTGTGGAATGCTATTATTTATTGATTCTTCACAAGAATCATTAATTTTTAATTATATTTAATCTTAATAGCTAAAAAAATATATATTGACAATTAATTTGACGGAATTGTCACTTATAAAGTTCTAACATCTAACCAGTAAATAAAATCGTTAGTTCAATCATTGTACCAATAGATGTCGGGTGCGATTGCCTCCAATAACTTTTACATGGCGATTATCCTACTATAGTTCTTTATACAATGATTTAGTCGAGTTTTTGCGGTAGCGTGATCGCATCTTCGATTTGTTTAGCCATTATAAGTGTTTCTCCGGGGTGAAAATTAAGGTATTTATAAAATACCTATGTTACAAATTAAATGTATTACTATATTTCTACTTAGTAACATGTTGATTATAATTTAGACTACTGTTGATCAATTTCAATAAAAACTAAAAGTTTTACTATTACAAAAATTTTTATCCTCAAAATCGGGTATTACCGATCAGATGTTCCTTATTATCCTTCAAGATGTTCGCCATTTTCTGGCACTTAAATAAGTGGTAACATTTAATTATTATTTTCAAATGCCTTTTTAAAAGGAAACGAATGACAAGCAAATGCTCATGGTCTGAGGTGCAGATGAAGATGGCAATAGCAGCAGTTAACGAGAGTCGTTATAGTCTGCGAGCAGCTGCCCGTCATTTTGATGTACCGGTAACTTCATTACAAAATCGAGTAAAATAGGGCTATTATAAGGCTAGAATGGGAACTACAACCATTTTTACAGCAAAACAGGAAGAATATATCTATCAACATTTATTTTTTTTTCCCAAAAATGTTTTACGGTCGAACTCCACTCCAGTTAAGACGTGCAGTTTACTCTTACGCTGAAAAACTATCAATTCAACACGGATTTAATAAGGAGAAACATGAAGCCCGTAAAGACTGGATGTATGGTTTTAAGCGCAGACATCATCAATTAAGCTTTCGAAAACCTGAGGCTACTAGCATTAATCGTATAATGGGATTTAACGAGCTGGAAATAAAAAGATTTTTTTTGACAATTTAGAAAACCTAATAGCAAAGTATAATTTTCAGCCAACCCGTGTTTTTAATATCGATGAGACGGGAATCGGTATTGTTAACAGAACCAAATCGAATTATAGGGACAAAAGAACAAAAGCAAATAAGCTCCGCAACCAGTAGGGAAAGAGGTAAAAATATAACCGTATGCTATTGCATGAGTGCAAGTGGATCCTTTACTCCATCAATGTTTCTATACCCAAGAATTCGAATAACACCTGCTTTAGAAAAAGACGGACCTCCCGGATCTGTATATAAATGCACAAAAAGTGGTTGGATGGTTGAAGAGATGTTTTTGGTATGCATTTAACATTTTGTAAAAAATTAGTCTTTAGCGTGCGGAAAGATATTTAGAAAATTAGGTGTTTATGAAATTTACTTTATCACCCTGTAGAATGAAAACTGAGGCGTTTACATAAAAAATATGTAGGTATTTAGTTTTTGCTAATAATTAGTTAAGATCTACAATTCCCCCAGTTTACGGTACTTTATTTTGAAACACCCTGTATATCTTGAGCATCTTTCAAAAGTAACCCGGCCCCCGTAGACTAGGCCATGAGCCGCCACTGGTTCCATTTGGAAACTTTAAAGATTATAAACCTGTTTATAGTTACTTTTAATCTGCAAGTAAATACCACAATGTAAATTTTGGTTTTGTTTTATTCAGTTTAATTCAAAATATCATTATATTAACAACAATAATTTCTGTTGATACAAATAAAACGCAAGTAAAATTGAAAATATCGATAGTATAAAGAAACAAACAACTCATGATAACCTCTAACTGGTAATGGAATAAGTATTTTAATTTCTAAATTTATTGTAACGTGCTATCGTCTATAACATTGAACTCTGAAAAATGGAAGCCATCAATTTCACAGCCAAAACCAAAAAATTGGAGCTGGTTAACTTGCCTGTACCGAAAGTGACGAAGCCTGATCAGGTTCTTATCAAAGTAGCCTACGCCGGAATTTGTGGAACCGATCTACATATTATACAGGTAACGATTATGATACCTAATATTCAGATTACTTAAAAATAACCCTTTTTTAGGGAGAATTTCCATGTAACGAAAATGAAACGTTCACTTTGGGCCATGAATTTTCTGGCACAGTAGTCGATGTTGGTTCAGATGTAAAAATATTCAAAAAAGGAGATAGGGTCTCAGTTGATCCCAACAGGTAATAAATAATAACTTGCTACAATACCTAAATTTTAACAGCATTTTCATAGATTTCATATACAGGGTGTCCCAATAGTGTGTGGAAGTTCGATATATCCTATATTATAGAAAATATCAAACAATGTTATTTACAAAAGTTGTAGATAATATTAATCTGCACATTTCAAAATTATTTTTGATTATACAGAGTGATCCGTAACTTCAGAATTGATCAAACCTATGATTTTTAAATGGACCACCCTGTATTTAATTATAAATTTGAATTCCTCTGACTTTGCCCTTCAAGAAAATACCAAAATATATGAGGTTGTACGGGGTATTTTGGAATTTTAAACCAATTTTATATGAAAATCGTACTAGGCTCAATCCTTTATATGTTTCGAAAGGAACAATCGAACATCAAAATTTTTTGATGAATCATTTTTAATGATGGTCTACTTTTATAAGAATATATTAATTTTTTCCTAGCGCAACAGACGTGTACAGGGTGAGTCAAAACTGACATGATTTTCACAATTTTTTTAAATGTAACACCCTGTATTTCATATCACTACTAAAAAGTACTCTAATTATACGTTCGTTTTAATTAAATATTGCCTATCCCTAAACACAGTTTAGCGAGATTCTTAGATGAAATGTTAAAAAGGGTTAATTATAACTAAATACACAATGTAATTTGATTTAAACTCCCGTTAAATATTACATACTAGTTACTAGTTGATCAGTTTATATTTTTAAGGTACCTGGTACAATTTTTTAACAATTGATTTTATTTTTTGGTACCTTTACAACTTTTTATATAAAATGCAATGAAAACGCTAAGAGAACTTCAAATTTTGTGTGCATTAGGTCAAGTGGGCTTTGAAATTTATGTCAAAAGAACAATTTGACAGTTTCGAATTGTTTAAATAAAAAAATAAAATTTCGTTTATTGTTCACAAGTATTTAAATTTATTGATTTGACTAATTTAAAAATCTGATGTGTCCAACTTTCCTATCTAGTTATTATAAGCTTTTTCCGGTTATTTTGTACAACCTATTGCAGCATCTCTATAAATGTTTAGAGGATAAACTAAATATATACATTGTCCACATACATTTACCGCGAAACGTTTTTCTATAGATATTCATTGAAAACGAAAATACTGAAAAATTTAAATTTCCTACAATTTTTTCATTACGGTCCATTTTAGAAAAATCATGTATAAACAAAAATTATAGAGATCGATATCGCAAACAACTTTTATTTCAAAACTTTCATAAAAATCAGAATTTTGCACATTTTGTCAAATTTCTCGAATACGGACCATTTCTGGAAATTTTGACATAAAGCAGATATTATAGATAATAATATTAGAAGTAACTTTTTTCTTCAAACATAAATAACAGATCTATTCCATAAAATATAAAAACGGCCTCCCATAAAGTATCCCCCCAGATGTTCCAACTTTGTCCAAAATCTAATCATTTCACGTCAGGCCGAAATAAAACTTAAGTTTAAAATTTAATGTTTTTTTATTCGTTTTTGAGTTTTCTTCAAATTTCAAAATTTATAATTTTCTCAAATTTCTCGAATACGGTCCATTTAAGAGAAATTATGTATAAA